>NKZY01000786.1:23729-119331 GCA_002374555.1 Metschnikowia mauinuiana | reverse complement strand
AAAAAAAAAAAAAAAAAAAAAAAAAAAAAGATAGTCAATGAAAACACTGTATTAGTCAAGAAATCACTGAACCGTTTAAAAAAGTACTAAAGTCTACGCTTTAATGTGAGAGTTCATGTTAGATTTTGAGTGTACTGGATTGTCACCTGTCGCACCAATGTATAACTAGAACAGAGTAGAGTAATAGCTAAACAGTAAAGAAACACTCACCACCACCACCAAATCCCCAGCCAGACCCGTACACCCCTAAATAAAGATATCAACTAAAATTGCTTAACAAATTTTGAAATCATTCCAAAATCTTTAAACTCCCATTTCCCCTTTTTCCTGTTTCCCCTTTCCCTTTTTCATAATTCCGTCTCTGTCTTCTCCAGTGATCTTGGTCTCGTGTGCCTGGTGCGCATTCGCATCCATCCATCTAGGCACTACTCATGCACCTATAAGCACCACCCATGCTGCCATGTCCACATTTGACCTCAACACGGTGATCGACTCGCTTGGGTCGTCCAAAATCAAAACCCGAAATGAGGTCTTGAGCTCGCTCCAAAAAGTGCCATATGTGAAACTCGCTCACATACCCAAACAGTTTCTAGCTCTACTGCAGGCCCTCCTACGAGCCATTGAGATCGAACGTGATTCCACGCTGGCATCACTTGCTGCTCCGGTGATTGCCCGGGTTGGGAATGCTTCGCTAATATTACGTGAGTTGGTGGAGGCCTCCTTGAATCTTCCTGCCAAACAACGGCCCAAGTTCAAGGGCTATTTTACTATAGTCACCACTATAATGGGCCTATACTTTAGTGCTTTGGGCGGAGACACCTTTGGTCCATGCACGCCGGACTTTGCCCAAATCCTTGACAAATTGCTTAAGCTGGCGCTGTTTTTCTGCCATTTGAGCCTGGACCTGTGGACGAAATGCTACAAATTCGTGTGTAGAGCCATCACTCACGAGTTCAACGGCCCTTCTTTAAACGATAGTCTCCTCCGTGACTTATTTTCGAGCTTGGCCTCTTTAATGGGTTCTTCCTCATCCACCATTTTGCCATTGGTACAACTGCATACATACTTTTCCCTTTTGCCCATTTTGAGGAGGGCCGTGGAGAACTATACACGGAGGGAAAACCCCATTATCCTCAGTGCTTTCCAAATCATCAATAAATTGCTAGCGGCCCTTTCAACTGAAGACTTTGACTTCCTACATCACGTGATACATTTGGGAGTGACGACCATTTTGCAGTTTAGCTCCACATCCCGAGACCCTTTATTTATGCAATTCGTTTTGTTTTTAAACCATGAGTCGTTCTATCGATATTTTGACATCTCGTCGTATCCAAAACTTGTGAATGCTGATTCGCTGGCCGATTCTCCCATTGATTCTCTCTCAGAGGATGAAACAAACCGTTCCCTTTACACTTTGGGCATGCTTATCCAAGCACTCTTATTAAGATCGCAGACTCCAAGCTCGAAAATAGCTTCTAAGGATATCAAGGTATGCAGATCAAAAGAAATTATAGACTGGTATCATCTTCGGAGCGTGTCCCATAGCTCCGAAAACACCCTGCCATGGCTCTTAGTCATGGCAATTCCTCGCTTGGTCTCGTTGTACTATAAGACTCGAGAAAATAAGACTAGCAGTACCGGGAGTCCCAATCTAGAGAGTTACAGAAGCTGGACTGATGGTGCAATCGCCAATAAACGGCAGAAGGTGAAGGATTTTAGAGCAAAGTTCTCCACATGCAGCAATACGTTGCAATTTCTCTCTTCTTTCATGGAAGAGTCCGACTTAAGATTGCAAGCTATTGGCTTACAGCTTCTTGTGTTTTATTTCGAATGGACATCCTCCAATAATACTGTTCTATGGTCCCAGATAATGCCGAAAAAGCACCCTGAAAACTCCAAGTCTGACCAAGTCAATCCAGACCACATTTCCACTTTCCTAGCATTAGATCCTGAATCCGAGAGCTCAGACCTTGGAGACTTATTCCCCATATTGCTCAGGCTTTTATCCGAGAAGGGCCTTAGTTACTGGGCTTTAGCATGTTTCCGGTCTCTTTTTGCCTGTCTCAAATTCTCAGCTGACTCTTGTCGACCATTGTTCACTGAGCAGATCCATCAATTGTTGAAATTACTAGTTCCCATGGTGAAAGATCGAGCCCTTTGTCATATGTCGTGCTCGCTCTTCCATGATGTGATCTCTATGCAAAATAGACTTGGTCTACAAAAATTATTCGATAAGGGGATGTTGAGCCAACTACAGAGCATTCTTGATCTCTCTGACATTGCAGGGCCGGCACTATTAAGCGATAGTGGAATCGAATTTTGGGAGAGCTTAGCAAGGGTTTTCAAGAATGTGAGTTTTCCCAAAGAAGGCAATCTTCTGTTCAGTGTTCTGCGCTGGATCATTGGAAAATGGGACGATGCGTTTGAAAATACTTCTCTTCGGGAAAAGCCTTTGATTTCAGTTAGAAAAATGGCCGAGACTCTTCTTTGGATTGGTGGGCTGGAGACCTCGGTCCCAGACACACTTGACACGAATCTTGAGGAATCCAAAAGTGAATTTTCTTGCATTACTAATTGTGAGAAACTTCAAAGATTCATTGCCCTTGAAGACCAGGGAGTGCTTTTTCTCACAGATGAGACTGTTAAGGTCACCAAAATCGCCGGTTCAACTGATCTGATCGCTGTTGTGGTTAAAAAAATGTGTGAGATATTCCAAACCACTCTTGAGGACGAGATCAGTGTTCCAAATACCTTGGCTTATGCGATCTTCTTGATGCAAATTGCTGAGACTCTTTCACGCAAGTATACCATCTATGCAAACGACTTGCAAAGCAAAGCCAGAAGCTTAACGGCGTCTCTTGCACCCTCTATCAACCTGAGAGAACAAGCTGCGTCGGCCATATTAATCATCTTGACATACAAGCCCACTCAAAACCTCTTGAGTGGTCTATGTTTCCCTTTTGAGCTCATTGATTATCATTTCCGATACTTGGCTTCGGCGAATGATCGAAACTCCGAGTTACTGGGTGCAAATGAGCTTGACCTTGAGTTTTCTCAATCTACACATAGCGACTCGACAAAATTGGATGCTCCGCAAATGGACAAAGCCAGTCACGTGGACTATTTCGAGTTTCTATTGGTTTACCAAGGTTGTCCCATGGAGGAGCTTTCAAGAATGATGCAGGGCTTTTCTTCAGAAGAGACCCTCGCGTACTTTGAAATACTTGTTCGGGTACAGGAAACCATGGCACCAGAACCCATCCAAAGCGCACTTGGAGACGTGATTCGCTTACTAGGCGAAGGACCATTGGCATCTCACGAGACTGACCGGTCTGAAGTCACCATTAAGCTAGCATGCCGGCTCGTGAAAAGAACATATCATTTCTTGGCCTCCGGCAACCTGCAGATGGAAACCTATAGCTTGGATCTCATCAATTTCTTTCTTCAGTGTTTGAGAAAGAACCTCTTTGTCAGCGAATCCTTATTAGTGGAAACATGGACCTTATGCTTGGAGTACACGCAGTACAATGCAGAGAAGGTGGTTTCCAATGCCGATATCAGATCACTTTTTCTACAGTCATTCGATTCATTTACCAATCGGATGAAGCTAGCACTCTCGCATGTGATCACCACATTTATTGCTTCAAAAGACTTATCGACGCAAATGCTTTTTTTACAAGAGATCTGCCAGCACTTTACGACTCCGCAATCATCGGTTGAACGAAGTGCCACTTTTTGCTTCTTCATGAGTTTGCTAACTGATCAAGATACCCAAATCTGTCACCAGATACTCCTCAATCTATTGAAGTACTCGGAGTATGCTTCGTTCGTTCCTTACTTCACTCAGGGTATCAAGCTTATTGCTGAAATTCGCAAGAAAAAAAATACCCAGGAACTCTTCAAAGAAGTGAGACTTGACATGATAAAAACATGGCTCACTGATGATCTTGATCTTTTTGAATTTCCCTTCCGTGCTTTCGGATACGTTGACCTGTCAGTATTCATGATGGATAATTGCCGGTATATCACTGCAATCATTATCTCACTTGAAGCCCAGTATCTAAATGAACTGCGCAAAACGGCTTTGCTTAATCATTTGACCAAACTCAAATCATGTGAACTTCTGGAATTGGTAAAAGATTGTCTTCCACTAATCGTGGCCTTGGCATATACCTCTAAAGGAACAAGAAATAAGGTTTTCCAAACATTATCGGATCTTTTGCGAGACTCTTACAAGCCTAGTATGAAGGAAAAGCTTCTTCTCATATTACTTGAGATTGCCAAACTGACTGATGTTCGAAGTGGGCCGGCTCTTGCAGCTGCACTTAACAATACCTCATCTGAAAAAGCTTATATGCCCAAGAAAGCCATCAATCTGTTGAACTTGTCGGAAATCTCGCCCGTGTCCAGTGTTGATCTTACATCAGCCATCATTTCGAAGTACAGCATTGACGGAGACTTTTGGGACGTTTTGATTGTGTATTTTATATTCCGTCAACTTTCTTTGGACCTCGACACAACTGATACATCGCAGAAGATCGCTGTTTTGAGACGACTCCAATTTTTTTGGCATATAAGCAAAATTGGCTTTCAGGATCACTGTCTTGTGCAGTTAGTGATGGAGCTTTTCTCGCCTTTAATAGGAGCAGGATTCGATGATGAAATCTCCTTCTTGTTCAACCAATTGGATCTTGTGTGCTTCAAAACTGTACCGATTGAAGATGTTTTTCCCTCGGTCATATCATTTTTATCTCAATTTGGGGGACAAGTCCCCGAAATATTGACTGATTTTTGCCTGAAACTTGAAAAAAGCCTTATGGAGGTTTGTGAACAGGAATTGAAGCCTGCATTCCGCTTCTTGTTCCTGACGAGAATCCTGGGTCAGAAACTCCCATTGATATTTGAAGATGTGAGAGTATTTTTGGCCCATGATAGCATGAGGAAAAGCATTCTGCGGTGCTATGATGCTTGGGTGCATTTGGTTTCCGAACTCTTTCTCCATGCCTATAGACCTGAAAAAACAACGATGATCGAGTGTGACCAGATGCCAAGATTGGTCAAATTATTCTTGACCCACAATGTTCCCACCCACAATGGAGATACACGGTTTCCTCTATGGGTATCTGAATACTTGGCCGATTATTACCTCTCTGGGACATCGCTCAACAGTGATATTGCAAAAGCAGAATTATTTACGGACCAGGTGAGCGAGAACTTGAAGAGAACGTCTATGGATTTCGATCTGGAGTGTTGGACTATTACTTCTTTCTTGAAGGATTTGAGTGATGTTTATGAAAATGGATCCAATGGAACAAAGGCATTTTTGGAATCCGTTATTGGCGTGTTTGTATGGAACCTTCCTGAAGAAAGCTCAAAGTTTATCAATTGGACTGACTTCGAAAGACTTTTTCCGTCCTATATTTCTACATTACCCCCTCAGTCTTGTGATTACCTTTACGAGAAAACTATGAACGGAGCTAATTCTTGCGAGAAAATTACGGATTCTTTCCTTCGAAACGAATGTGAGTTCATGTTGTCTCTACTCCACAAAATTCCTGAATTCACCAGCATGGCTTCAATCATCACCAGCTGTGTGGTTCGTTTACCAGAACTAGCAGTCAAAACTTTACCTAGTTTTGTTCTTTTCTTCCTTCAAAGGGTTCCAAAAGACAAGGATATGATTCGTCAGTACCTCGAGGGCCAGACTTCTCAAAAGCCGTACTGTGCTCGAAAAACAGAATTGATGACAAGCATAGTTTTGGGGATCCGCATCGGGGCCAAGCGGAATGTCCGGCCATATAAGCAATTGTATGAGTCGTTGGATCATAATGCCATTTTTTACATGGTAAAAGAGAGCAAGCTGCCTGAATCAGCATTGATGCTTTTTGAAGACTATGCTGATAAACAAATTGATAAGGTGGACTTAGCTCGGTACAGAGACCCATTGACGGAAATTTATTGTGCGCTAGATGAGTTTGATCTCATTTCAGGAATGCCATATGACGTGACTTTTGAAAACTCACTTAAGCTTTTAAATACTGACAGTCTGTCAGTAGAAGCGTTTGAGTATGACAATAGTTTCATGGATGCGTCGATCTCTTTGGGTGAGCCTTTTGAAGCTCGACACATGATCCAGTCGTTGCTTGGAGACGGGATGTTGGGGCTTTCCAAGCTTTTAAGCGAAACGTCATACGATTCCGGTGAGTCTTGGCATAACACTGGTGAATCCTCACATAATACTAGCGAATGGTCGTGGAAAATGAACCAATGGCAGGCCCCGGCAGACGAGAATTCTACCAAGAAACACGATGTGGTATATTCCTACTTCAAGCAGCTCCAAGATGCACCCATTGCTGATTTAAAATTGCAGGAAGCTTCGTTGTACAATGATACAATGACCAGGCTTTTGAACCAACGCTCTAGCTTTTTGAGTAGTCATATGGACATCAAATGGCGCAAGCAGCAATTGCAAGTATGGCTCGAGACCTTGGCTATCTTGAGAAGTGCCAGTATGATCTTTGCTTCGGATGCCGAAAGATTTGTTTCTGCTTCGGCTTCCTTTGAAAAGACGACTTCATGGTTTGAGTCCGAGGATTCTGGGCTCAGTGAAGATGTCATCCTCGCCAGAAAGCTTGCTTTCGATATCCACAAGAAAATGGCTCCTGAAAATCAATACGCCTTTCATGAGAGTGTTTGTTCCAGCAAAAAAGATCTTTGTATGTTGGGCCAAATCAATGAGCTTCTGCGGTTTAATGGTCTTTTCCAAAAGGAAGGGTACCATCAAAAAGCTATCAATTCATCAGTCTTACTAGAAAAACTCAGCAAGAGTGTGAAGTTCGACGACTCGAAGCAGCAATTACAATTGAAGCACTTCTCAGCCTATCAAGCAGCGCAGACCCTTTGGACTTCCGGAAAGACTAGCATCCCTATTACTATGCTAACCAAGCTCGACGAAACAGGATCCATTCTGCTACCGTTTCCTCGGCTCAGTGTTCACCTGCAGTTGATCAAAGCACATTTGGCCAAGTGGAAAGCCGACTCCCGCATGGACTTGGGCATAAACATTCTCCAACAAATCGTGCATCCCATGGAAGCTTCCATAGGCGAGATAGAACTGATCAGCCAACGGGCTCAAGTCTACAATCTTCTTGCTCGATTTTGCGAGCAGCAGTACAAATCACTGGTCTTGGAAGAACAGCTCCGGGAATTGACCAATCGGGTTCAAGACCGTAAAACAGAGATCGACGACATCAAAACCTACTACAGCAAGAACTCCGTGACTAACACCGAGAAAAAGGCCGTTCAGAAGTACTATAATCGCTTGAAAAGCCAGCTTGTCTCCGAGACAGATGAACTCGACAGAGCTAAAGACACCAAGTTGAGCTTTGTTTCCACCTCCATCAAGTTCTACCTCGAAGCCCTTTTGATCGATGAAAATGATGAGCATGTGGATAAATTCTTCTCTGCCTTTTTCGAGCTTTCCACCAACGACCAACTCCAGGAGTCTCTTAACGAGTCTCTCAACCAATTGAGCTCCTACAAGCCAGTGACGTGGTGCACGCAGATCTTGTCCCGAGTCTCCAGCGAGTCCACAGCATTCCAGCAAAATGTCCATGACCTCATCATAAAGACTTGTCTAGACCATCCATTCCATGCGCTTTATCCACTTCTATCGTTGATCTTCAGTGAGAAAATGGCATCCGAGACGTCGAACCTCGAGATGCTGGCTCGGGCAGCGGCAGCGAAAAACATCAGGAACTCGCTTCAAGCGTCCAGTTCTGAATATGCCTCGGAGCTATTATTGCCCATCGAGCAATTGTGTCAGCAATTTATATCGCTTGCAGAAATGAAGAGCACGCGAGGAAAACCTCTTCATTTGGATAAGCTCAATATCGGGGCCTATTTCATGGATGAGCTCCCCAACTTGCCTCCTCCCACGCTTGAGTTGCTGGTGAGCAGGAATGGCTACAAGCACGTGCCCAATATGGTAAGCATGGAGGAAGAAGTGAAGATCGCCGCATCGGGGCTCAGTTTGCCCAAGATAGCCAAACTAAAGCTTTCAGATGGAACCAAGCACCGAATGCTTCTCAAGCATGGTGCAGATGATTTACGCCAAGATGCCATTATGGAGCAGGTGTTCGAGAAGGTCAACCGGATCTTTGTCAAGGACAAGGAAACCCGCAAACGGCACCTTCTTATCCGGGCGTACCGGGCGGTGCCTCTTGGCCCCAGAGCAGGAGTGATTGAGTTCGTGCCCAACTCCAAAGCTCTCATTGAGGTGATCCGGCCCTACCATACCAAAATGGACAAGATGAAGGTGGAAAAGGCCCGGGAGATGATGAAAAAAAACCAGAGTGCCGACTCCAAACAACGGCTCAAGATCTACCAGACCATCGAATGCTCCATTAAACCCGTTCTAAGGCACTACTTTGCCGAGAACTTCCTCACTCCGGAAACATGGTTCCATAGCAGGCAGCTTTACACCCGAGGAGTGGCCACCACATCCATGGTAGGACATATCCTTGGACTAGGAGACCGCCACTGCAACAATATCTTATTGGACGAGTTTACAGGAGAACCCATCCACATTGATTTGGGAGTTGCGTTCGACCAGGGCAAACGGCTTCCCATCCCGGAGATGGTGCCGTTCCGGCTCACGCGAGACATTGTGGATGGTTTTGGGTTTATGGGCATCAACGGCTCCTTCAGCCGGTTATGTGAGCATACGCTACGGGTTCTCAGGTGCAACCAAGAACACATCCTAGGGATTCTCGATGTGCTCCGGTGGGACCCGTTGTATTCATGGTCCATCTCACCCATCCGAAAGAGGAAACTCCAGGAAGAAAGCCCGGCACATATCGAGGCCGAACCCAGGCGAGATGCCCTGGAGGCCGAGAGTGCCATACTCATGGTCACGGAGAAGTTACATGCTGGAGGCTTGAGTGTAGAAGCCACCGTACGAGACTTGATCCGAGAGGCCACCAGCGAGCAGAACCTAGCGGTGATCTACTGCGGATGGTATCCATTCTACTAGTTCTAGATTGGTCATTCTATAATTAGACAGATAGACAGATAGACAGAATCTGGATACAGGTAACTGGATCCTTAAAAAAGATTTAATACCAAAATTGATCTCCGAAGTATTACACTGGATATGGCCATAATTGATAATACTATTGAGCAGGGTAGATCCAAAAGGAGTTATCTGTGATGCAATAAAATGTCTGTGTGCCTGCATATAAGCACGCTAAACATGGCCTTTGTTATGCACCATACAAAGAACGACGCTTTATTGGTGCCAAGTTAAGTACCGTCCGGTATCTTTCAAGCCTTCTGGGCCTCGCCAAGCCTCGTGAAAAGTGGCCTGAGGGCTGAAGAATACATAACAAGGTATTCTTTTTGTTCTCACGTGACAACTAAACAGCTCAGTCGAACACAAGTTTCAAGGGGTTCCTAGTATTTTAAATCCACACAAACTTAAGCCTGGAAAGACAATAGTTCTACTTTCGTAAAATCAAAAAATTCGTGGATTTGTGTATCTGTAAATTTATTTAATATTGGACATTAACGGTTTCTGTCTAAATATGGAAACGCGCAACAAGGTCCAGTAGCTCAGCAAAAAGTGTAGTGTCTCGGAATGAGGTTACGAGCCCCAGCTTTCCCCATTAGCTTCCACACCCAAAGTGATTACGACCAAAGTACAAATAAATTTACCCACTAAATTAAACAGCGTGTCCACAACCAAACGAACTGTACATCCAAAATCCAAGATGACTTGAATCCCAAAAAAAATTGGAGTGTCTGGCCATGGCCATATCACTTGGTCCTCGGCATACTTTCCAAGCATACTTACCAAGCACTGACACTGAGAAAAAAGGTCACCACACATGAGCAACATCGTCACGGTTCCACTCCACATTGTCAGTAGAAATACAAACCAACACATCAAAAATGCCAGCGCCCAACTACGAGCCTCCTATGATTCTGCCAGCCAGCAATTAACCTTGGTGGCCGCCTGTGAGGAGGGACTCTTTGAGGTGCAAATGTCTCCACTGCAGCTCCAGCACACCAAAACCAAGTCCGACCTCGACCCAGCAACATGGCAACGTATTTTATTGGAATTGCTTGGTTTAAAGGAAATTATAGGAGAAAATGGTTTAACTGGATTGTCTGGATTGACTGGATTGGCCTGTGCCAACCAGCCTGAAGGGTTTGAAGGGTTTGAAGTGAGCGAAAGAACTGAGCTGAAGTTGGTTCTAAATGCCAAACTCGCCACGGACGATTCCTATGACGTGGCAACCGGAGAACTCATGCCGGAATGTGGCGAGACTTTGCCTGAATTTGAGTTGGCTGTAAACACGCTGGACGTGCTCTCGTTATTATACGGCCGGCTAGTGTTGCCCTTTAAAGACGTGGAGGTGGTTCCATATACCGAGCGAGCACAGTACAACATGCTCACGTGGATTGGGGAGTTGGTGGAGGCAAATACTCGGCTTCGCGGCGATTTGCTCACTACCCATCAGAATTTGCACCTGCTGAATTCCGCATGTATGGCTCTAGAGAAGGAAGTGCACCAAATGACCTCCGACTATGGTGCGATTCTCCAGGACTTGGAAAACCGGTTTTTCCAGGTGTTGAACGAAAAGAGACGCAAGATCGCGCAACTCGAGCCTGAAGGCGAGGGCAACTTGGCCCTCTTGAACCTTGAGTATGTCAAGCGCAACTCCACCAATCTCAACCGGGTTTTTGTTGAGGATATAGTGGCTGGCAGGAAACTTGTGTCTCCCAGTAAGAGGAGCCGGGCGAGGAAACGGCCCAGAGAAAAGAAGGCTATTCCGACATCATTAAAATGTGAAACCGATCTAGATTCTAAAGTGGTTTCTCAATTGGATCCTGAATCCGATCCTAAAGTGGTTCTTAAAGTGGTTCCTAAATTGGAGGTGGAGCATGGGGAGCCCGAAACAAGCAGCGAAAACGGACTACATCAAAAGAGAAGAAGGTACTCCAAGGCTACAAGTGCAGGAGATGAAGCTAGGGATATTGCTGAAGATGCAGAAAATGAAAAATCTGAAAACACTAAATTTGATGGTGTGGGCGTACAGGTGAAGACGGAGTCTCCTGGGATGGACCTGGAATCTGGGGTAATGGAGGAAGCAGGCTCACGTGCCGCACCATCACTCCGGCGCGCTCTGGACGTTTCCTCTGCTTCCACGCACTATAGTGGACTGGAGATGGAAGAGGAAGGGTCCAGCCCCGCCAATGACGGCGACTCCGAGAAAACTCCAACCTCTTCCATAAACATGCACATTGGCCTCCCCCATTCGGAAGGCGAGGATTCCGGAGACGTGACGCAGTACTCCGAGTGATGGCTGACGCACGTCACGTGCGATGCTCTTCGCAGTCCGAAATGTGCGACTAAGAAACCGAGCTACGCGCAGAGAAAGCTGGAAAAAAAAAATTCGACCCCACTGCTACTACCTGTCCTCAACTGCATCGTGTCCCCCGAGTGTCGAGTAATTTCAAAAGGTGGCCTTTGAATTCAAGCGTTCCCCCCTGAACTCTAGTTTTAAACCAAGGCTTCCTCTCATTCGTTTACCTGCATTTGACCCCTGTCCTTTTTTACGTTTCGAGCATAGCCGGTTTACTACCCAAACCAACGGCGACTACGTGTATTTATCATCTTTACTTCATTTTGCATCCCGGTTCCTTTGCTATCTTATCCATAGACCATCTTCCCGGAGTTCTCCCTGATTATCGATTCCTTCCTTTCTCCTGCATTCCGTCATGTCTTACTACAACCCCTACCACACCACGCCCCAGCCTTTCGTGTCCCAGCAATATCCGGAGTACCGGATGCCCCTGAACGACGTCCAGCCCCAGAGCCACGAATATAACTCGGCGCCATCCCAGGACTTTTACCCTCCGCAGTATGACCGGGACTACCGGACCGACTACTCCCAAAGCATAGACAACTTTGTCCACCCTGCCCGGAGTGTGGAGGCTTTCGACAGCACGTCTCCTGCCGAATCGGCTTTTTTCGGCTCCAATAACCTTTTGGATCAGAACTTCCAGGACCACTATAATAGTCCCCCCGAACCTCCCACCAACTTCTCCCAAACGTCTTTTGGACTCCCTGAGAGAAGTGCAAGTGCTAACAATGGAGATTATGTGTTTGGCCACTCGCAGTCCAACGTGACGTCTCAAGAAAACGTCTCGCAGGCTGATCAGGCCGCCCCCTCCAGAACGGTATATTTGGGAAACATCCCCAGCGAGATCGAGCCCAACGAGTTGTTGGACTACGTGAGAAGCGGGATCTTGGAAAGCGTCAAGATCCTCGGCGCCAAGAACTGTGCCTTCATATCATTTATCGATCTGCAGTCGGCCATGTTGTTCCACTCCGATTGCATCTTGAAGAAGTTGAACATCAAGGGCAACGATATCCGCATTGGCTGGGGCAAGAACACCCCCATCCTTCCTATAGTCAAGGATGCCATCCAGAAAGATGGTGCTACGAGGAACGTGTACCTTGGCAACTTACACAACTCGGTCACGGGCCAGCTCATCACCGAGGAAGAGTTGAAGGAGGACTTATCGGTGTACGGCGTAATTGACTGCATCAAGATTATCCGCGAGAAAGGCATTGCGTTCATCCACTTCTTGTCCATCTTGAGTGCCATCAGATGCGTATCTGACTTGCCTACAAAAGAGAAGTACTTGGACAAAAAGTGCTTCTACGGAAAAGACCGGTGTGCATTCATCACCAAGACCCAGCAGCACAATGCCGCGCAATACTTGGGGTTGGCCCCAGGAATGGAGCACGTGGTTACTGCTGCTGATAGAGAGTTCATTTCTTCGGCTCTTGTGCAGCAATCGGCAGCTGCTGCCCAAATAGCCACTCAGGCCGGTGGGGCCAATAACTTGGGGAACCGAACCGTGTACTTGGGCAACTTGCACCAGGACTCATCCGTGGAGGAGATTTGCAACGTTGTCCGTGGAGGATTATTGCAAAGCATACGTTTCTTGAAAGAAAGACACGTGTGTTTCATCACCTTCATCGACCCCATTGCAGCAGCCCAGTTTTTTGCGCTTTGCCAGCTCCACGGCTTGACCATCCATAATAGACGCATCAAGGTGGGCTGGGGAAAACACTCGGGCCCCTTGTCCAATGCTTTATCGTTGGCCGTGTCCAATGGAGCATCCAGAAACATCTATATTGGCAACATTAGTGACTTTGTTTACTTCAATGCCCAGAAGTTGAGAGACGACTTCTCGTCGTTTGGGGAAATCGAGCAGATCAACTACCTCGAGGAGAAGAACTGTGCTTTCATCAACTTTGTCAACATTAGCAATGCCATTAAGGCTATTGACGGTATCAAGTCGTTTAAAGACTATAAGACGTTGAAGATCAACTTTGGGAAGGACCGGTGTGGAAACTTGCCCCGGCAATTCCAGAACCAGCCTTTACACAATAACCAGCTTCTGCACAATAATCAGATTCTGCACAATAATCAGCCTATGCACAATAATGACACACGTCACTTTGGTGCTCCGCTGTTCTCTGACGACGCAGGCCAACCAATGGATTTTGCTCGTGCCATGTGACGATTCCATGACCATGTATATAATCACTCATACATAAGACATCATACATACACATTCATATTCAGACATAAGATCCAGACACAAGATCCAGCATACTAGTTTTATAAAGAATAAATGACCATGCCATGATTATATGTTCGGATGGTGTGTCTGTATGCAGGATGTCATGTATAAAAGAGCCTTACTTCCTTCAAAAACCCGAATCATTCTCTAAAAATGTAGACAGTTAGTATATATTTAATTCGTACATTCCATGTGATGTCCAATGTCCAGGAAGTATCCAGTAATACGTAGTCTTATAGATATACACCAGGAATAGGCACATTTCTCTAATCTCCTCTCCTAATCTTTGTTACTTCTGGCTCATTAATTCTACCATCCATCGTTAGATAGTTGGATGGTCTCAGGAGATCTAGCGTATCATATATACATGGTGCACACTTTTGGAGCAGGCTATCGGAGGTCACATTTTGGGGAGGATTTTGGTCACCACCACCATGGAGAAGAAGAGAATGAAAACAAACACCATGGTCTTGATCATGAAGAAAAGCGAGATCTTGCCGCCCGATTTCTCCGACAAATACGAGTTCAAGTTCTGGCCCACGGACTGCATCAACGTCAGACTCTTCATCATGTTCTCACTGGACTCCGACACCAACTTGGAGTCCTCCACGATCTTGGACGAGAGAGACTGGGCCGATGTTTTGAGCGTGGAGGCCAACGCCGTCAAGTCCGAGATGATGTCCTCCTGGAAGCTTTCGTGGTACTCGTTCATCTGCTCCTTTCTCTCGTTATCGAAGCTGGTGGTATTTCCGTCCGCAAGAAGTCTTTTTCGAAGAGATGCATAGTCGGCATCCTCCGTTATGGGTTGTTGTGGGGTTTCACTGATGGTCTCCACCGGCTCCGGCTCGGCCTTCTCTTCCTCGTGTTCGGAGACAAATGTCGAGATTGAGCCCTTGTTCGCATAGAGGAGATCCTCAATCTGGTTGGATAATGTAAGCACCTGGGAACGGGTATCGTCATATGCTCGGTTGGTTTTATGAGACGATAAGGCGTTTATAAGACGAGGGATGTCCAAGCGGATCTTCTGTAAAGTGAGTTTCTCTAGGAACGGGTTGGGGTTGTGAGCCCGGTCCGCAAGCAACTCGTCCACTTCGTGTCGGTACTGTTGAGAAATCGTGGAGACTGATTTGATGGAAAGACTCATTTGTGTAGGTTGATTGAATCGTTATAGTGTGTCTATGCAATGGAGGTAAAGGGATTTGTGGAAGTGTCGTGTGATCGTAAGGTAGTTTGGTATGGTAGTTTGGTATGGTAGTGTGGTGTGGTGGTGTGGTGGTCGTGCGATCGTATGGTTGTATGGTAGTGTGGTAGTGTGGTATGAAAAGGTGGTTTAAATAATGATGTGGTGTTGACTATAAAATTTCCTTGGAGATATAGGAATACTTATAGCAGCAATTGCGTCTTGGGTCTTATTGTTAGTTGTAGCGTGGAGTAAGTGGAATGAGGTGTGATCCAAGGCGCGCACACAATGGAGTAACATGGACAGATGCCAACTACCGGTACCGAAAGAGGCAGTCCAATTGCTGAAAGCAGCAGGACATGAACACAAGGCTGCATCCCGGCTAGCTTGTGCTGCATAGAAGTGGGTGCAGATGATAACCGTCGAGATTATTGATTGTCTGGCTTGAACTGGTGGTGTGGTGCTTCTCTGGTATGCGACCGATTCTGCACTGGACTCTCCGCACTGTCTTTCTGCACTGACTTTCTGCACTGACTTTCTGCACTGGACTTTCCGCACTGGGAATTCTGCACTGGGAATTCTGAACCTTTTGCACTAGACATTTGCACTGGATCGTGACTACTCTGACCTAAACTCTACTATTACAAATGATGTATGCCCCACTACTATCAAACTCCGATTGGAAGATTCTAAATCGGTGTTAGCGAAAAAGGGCCGAGGTTGTTCTCAGCAGCCACACAAGTCTCAGGAAGGACAGCATTTTGGAGAAGCCCCAATAGGTCGCTCAGAAAGAGAAGTGGCCGCTGAGGTTTTAAAAGCAGAGAAAAAAAAAAAACGCTTTTATATTTCCTGGTGCACGGGTGTCCGCGCGCGTCCTCGTCGCGGCGGCTGCTGCTGCTGCTGCTGTAGCTGCTGTAACTGCTGTTGCTGTTCGCAGTGGCCCTTTGGCCCTAGATCCCACGAACAATGGGTTCATGCAATGGCCGATATGCAAAAGCACAAGGCCGTCTAATTAGGCTAGACTATCAATAGGCACCAAAACAAAGGGCAGGGGTACCCATAGTCCTTCAGACACCCCATAGTCCTTCACAGAGATCCCATAGTCAATGGGAATGGGAATGCCAAGGAGACAATATGCGGGCTATTAAGAACTGACCTTAACCTTGTTGTATAAAGTCCGAGGCCCATGTGACGTCCAGGCATATGATATGGTGTACGGGCGTGACTATGTTGTCTTCCCGAGCAAAATCTTAGTTTTTCATGTGCATTCTCGGATTATAACCGCCAGAGTGCTCCTTCACAAGGGGGCGGCCCAAGGCGGACACGCACCCGTGGTTTCAGGACAGAACGTCTGCCAGGTAGGGTGCGACTTTTGGCGACGTTTGTTTTGATTTCTCCAGGGCTCCTCGCGCCGAACTCCTGTTGTGTGCAAGCCCGATGCATACGATCCACCTGTACCCAGCTATAGAAAAACTTCATGGAGGGTCAACTATCAGCACAAAGTCCTGTTTGATGATTTTAAACTTTTAACCCGGTGAGGGGATCCGCCGGATCTGTTTACCATCTGCCCTGATCTGGCCTTTTTTTGGGGCGTGTGTTGCGGCAGACACTCATATCATCCGATCTATTTTTGTTTCGCGGGTTGCGGAGCCCGGGCATGAAAAGGCACTACCAATTTTCTATTCTTTTTTTAGGGTTCTCAACTTCAATTACGACCTTGTTTTCTTTTCCTTTTTCCACAGCCGACAAACTATACGTTTTGCCAACCTTCCAAGAACTCTTTCCACATAGCCTTGCTGTTCCCGGTGTCGGATAGTCTCTCTTTTCCCTTCTGCATCCTTACATCTTCGTCTTTCATATTATACCATAATGCATGCCTCCTTTGGCTTACTACTACTACTGTGCTTGTCCGTTGGCCTTTGTTCCGATTTCCTGTCACTAGGCTGCTTTAAGCAAAACTCCATCCAACTGCTTCTTCTGCTGAAGGGCGACTACTTGTACCAGTCCTCATCCTACTGCTGGGACCAATGTGGCTCGCAAAAGGTTGCGGCCTTGATCAACGGGAAAACTTGCTATTGCGGTCTGACGGTGCCCAACTCGGATATGATTGTTGATGACAGTAATTGCGACACGCCCTGTCAGGGCTACGGTCAACAAACTTGCGGTGGCAGTGGCTACTACCAGGTCTACGTCAATGGAGATGTGGACGGCTCCACTGCTTCGGCATCTACCGATTCTTCTACTTCAACTTCCAAGTCGTCTTCGTCTTCTTCTTCTTCCAAGTCGACTTCCTCTCTGACTGGATTCAATACAAGGCTGTCTCTGAGCAAGTCTCCTACGACTTCTTCCAGCCAGGGCGAAACTTCCACCACGTCATCTCTGGCTGACGAACTGTCCCTGGAAACTGATCCCGCCAGCTCTAAAGACGACTCGAGCCTGCCTAAATCTGCGTCTTCTTCCCCTTCCAAAACCGGAGACGGTGTTACAACCGTGATCTCCACCGTGACGTCTTCACCTAACGGCTCCACGGATTCCGTGGTTGAAATCACTACCACCGTGCGCTCTCAGACCAGTGGGGGCACTGGCGGTAAATCACAATCTACTTCTTCTCCAAGTTCCAACGATTCACATAACCAACAAAAGAGCTTGTCGGGAGGAAAGATTGCAGGCGCAGTGGTGGGTTCAGTCGCGGGCGTTGCCTTGATCTCAGGCTTGATCTTCTTGATCCTTCATTGGAAACGCAACCGCGGCGACGATAACGATGACGACTTTTTCGACATGTCTGGCAAGCCAGCCAATCATTTCGACTCCGTGGCCCCCAACGGCTTCATTGGTGGAGCTGCCGGAGCAGGCGTTGTGGGTGCGCATGCCCACAACAGCTCAAACACTACTAGATCTTACTCCACGAACAATGACGATGGCTTTTTCTATGATAAGCACCCGGGTGAAATGAACCATGATGTCTACCCGGCTGAAGAGGAGTATGGCCGCCGGCGCTTGTCGAACGGCTCTCTCCCCGATATGGTTACTAGAAACCCGGGTTCTTTGAAGGTGGTCAACTAACCGCCTGACGTTCAATTCAACTTTCAAAGATGGCTCATTGAAATCTGTGCAGAGTTCGAGGCCATTATTCTAATATATTTGCAATTCGGTAGTTTACACTTTTACTTCGTACCACTTATTACTGTCTCACAACAACAAGATCTACTCTATTCCGTGTCTGACTGAATACCACTGGATTATTTATCGCTAAATCCAATAACAGACAATCCTTTGAATTTGGAATCTTGGGCATAGATGTTTAGCAGCTTTCAAGGTAGTGTGTACAGGCCAAAGAGGTCTCGCAGGAAAAATAGCCGAAACATGCACGGCTTCATGCGCGGAAAAACACGCGTTACGAGCCCTGGCCACCCCGCGCGGCCGCGGGCTCCAAACCAACCACTACCCATTGTTAACTTGCTGAGCTACGTCACAGGCGCCAAGACAAATGATTATAAATAGATGATTGTGTATACTTATCGCAAACAAAGATAGTGGGGGGTAAGAATAGCAGAGTGTATAGGTAACCACTTGACGAAGTCAGCTGCAGAAGTACAGCCCAGCCAAAGAAAAAAAAACCATGACCTCTCTGTAGATGCAACATGCCATAGCGTTGCGAGCCCGCAAACGACACGTGACATGATTTATTTGAGCAAGAGAAATTTATTGAATAGATGATTCAATATGAGAATTTGCTTCTTTAATTATTAAATTCGGGAGCGTGGGTTTGTGGGTGTGTGGTGGTGATTAATTTGGGCATTGGGTTTTATGGTCACGTGCGCGTGGGTGTCTAGGGCAGCAGCCCTAAGTCGCACCCTATGCAGACGCATTCAAAAAAATTTTCGTAGCCTGCTCACTGCGCACTAAGAAAAAAGTCTAGGATCGAACTACTTCTTCACTTACTCACTTAAGAATTAAACATGTCTGGTTCTGGTGCTTCCGGTAACAAGTTCCGTATGTCTTTGGGTTTGCCAGTTGGCGCCGTCGTCAACTGTTGCGACAACTCTGGAGCAAGAAACTTATACATCTTGGCCGTCAAGGGCTTCGGTGCTAGATTGAATAGATTGCCAGCTGCCTCTGCTGGTGACATGGTCATGGCCACCGTCAAGAAGGGTAAGCCTGAATTGAGAAAGAAGGTCATGCCTGCCATTGTTGTCAGACAATCCAAGCCATGGAGAAGAAAGGATGGTACTTTCTTGTACTTTGAGGACAACGCTGGTGTCATTGTCAACCCCAAGGGTGAAATGAAGGGTTCTGCCATCACCGGTCCAGTTGCCAAGGAGTGCGCTGACTTGTGGCCAAGAATTGCTTCCAACTCTGGTGTTGTTGTCTAAATCTCATCTTTGTACATCATACATTAATACATGACATAGTCTACGTTGAATCCGTGTACCCAGTGTAGTTAATTGATCAGTTTAATAATTAACAATTGATCAATTTAATATTGTAGTATCACTTTGGTAACAGTTAAATAGTCAGTGAGACTTATTATTCATTCCAGTTTATTACTGATTAATTCTACATATTCTACTTGATGTTGAGATTGGACGTCCCCTCCTCCAAGGTCTCATCCGTGGTGGGTTCTTCTCCTGCAGCAGTGCTTGCACTGCGCGGAGACATGGTGGAGTTTTGCCTGCTGGACACGAAACTATCTCCTAGCTGAATGGGGTATGGCGCGTTGGTCTGTTTGCCGTCGCCTAGCTGCGCTGGAAAATGTGGCACGTACTGGTTGTACTGCTGCCCGTTTTCACCCTGTACAGTGATGATCTGGCCGGGCTGTACTTGGGGAGATGGAGGAATCAACTGTTTGGTTAGGTTGGGTGACCCGGGCATGTAAGCTTGTGGTTGACCGAGGGGAGAAGATGGGAAGTATTGGGGCATGGGCTGCAGTGTACCCTGGGGCTGATGGGTCATTATGGGGATGGCCTGCAGGTTGGGGCGAGAGTTCTCCACCTGGGCAGCAGGAATGGCATTAATGGTGAAGAACTGCTGCAGCACAGGATCGTAAAAGTGTTGCGGCTGCGAATGCACCTGGTTCAAGTAGTATTGGTAGTTCTGTGGGATGTTTTGCTGCGGCGTAGTGGCCGCTTCTGCTGAGTGGTCTGCCTGGTATGTGGCCTGTGTTCCATCATTGGCCAGTTGCAAGTTCTTGTCTCCGAGCTCGTTAGGAGTTTCTAGCCTGACGGAGATATCTCCGTTCATGTCTGCATTGGTATGTTCGTTCTCTGCAGGTGCCACCACCGTGCCATCGCTGTTGATCAAGTTGGAGATCCGAGGGGATTGGCTGTGTTTCTGGGTGAAAGCTGACGTTAGGCGCTGGTTGATAGACCCAGAGTTGATCGACATCTGGGACACTCCGGAGGTGCGTACGGAATGGTTGCTCTGCTTGGGGGTGTGCTTGCTTTGGAACCGTGAGCCAGCGCTTGACCTCAATGATTTCAAACCAGTTTGGGTAGACATTAAGCTGGATCCACGGGACAAGTTCCTCTCAAGAGCATTGTTGGCAGTGAGCTTCTTGCTCATGGCTTTGGCTCGGGCTTGCGGCGATGCTAATGAGGTCAAGGTCTTAATATCATTATACCATTCGATCATGGTTTGGTAGTTGTTGCACTTGAACGACCAGTTGTGGCCTCTATTCATCAAACTGTTTTGCAGTTTGGAATATAACACGAATTTATACGACCCCACCACCTTGCCGTCGTTCTTGGAATGTTCGCTCACCAGACACTGGTTGAGTGATAACGACATAACGGGCGTGTTGTCTTTTCTGCGGTCTGCCGACTTGAATTCGTGAAGGTAGCTGCATGTCAAGACATACCAGCCGCTGGAGTATGACTTTAAGAACTTGGATCTTCTCTCCAAAGACCCTTCCTTGACTGCAACATTAATCAACGAGTCGTAGTGTGGGATGGTCAAGTCCTTGATTCTTCTAGTGGGGAAATTCAAGTCCACAAACTTTCCTCCGCTCATGTTTTTAGAAATGGATGATGCCTTGGGGAGGTTTCTGGCGATAAAAGAGTCCCATTCGAGATTAGGTTCCTTGGCCAAGAAGCCTTCCGTGAAGTTGGGAACAAAAAAGTTCAGAACAGATGAGCTTTCGTTCTCCACAAGATGTACGAACATACCCATGTAATTTTGGATCTCCAACACCACAATGGATTCTAGCTTCTCGCTGGACACCTGGAGGTTTTTGTATGCTTCATAAAGATACGACTCTTCGGCCAATTGTCTCTTCAACTGACGTTCTAATTTTAACTTGACCAAGTAGGGGTCCTTTCTGGAAAGATCTGGCTCGCCTGCGTCATGGTGCAGCGTTGAAATGGAAGGAATCTCCAAATGGTTGGCCACGTCTATGGCATGATTGAATGAAGACATCAAGTGCTTTGTCTCGGACATTTCCTTGCTCAAGGTATTCTTGAAATCGTTTTGCAAATTTCTAATCTCCTTGATTTTGACCAAAAGGTCTTTCCGCAAGTCCTCTAGTTTAGGGATGATGACCAGATTAATGTCTTTGAGGGTTTTGGTTCCGTTTTGAATGTTTTGCTGATGGAATCTAGTGAGTATCGTGGGGATATCTTGAATGGAGCCGTTGCCAATAGGCAAGAAGAACTGGTTGATGGCACTTAAGGCATCGTCGTCATTGGTGAACTTGTCACTCTTCGAATTATTATGCTTATCGCTTTTGGAGGAGTTCGAAGGCAAGGACGGTTGGCCCGGGGCACCAACAGCCTGCTGAAGCCGCACTTGCTGGCGCACGATTTCCTCCTGGACGGAGGCGTACTGTCGGAGGTAGGAGATTAAGTCCTTGGCGATGTCGCGGTATGCCTGGAAACGCTGGGCCACCACCTCGGTGGGGAAGTCATTGTGATGCTGGAAATCGTGCGGGATAAACACGGAAAGAGGGTTATGATAGTCGGACATTGGGGAATGCAAAGATCAAGATCAAGATCAGGCTCCGTAGGGTGTTATCTGGAAGCAGATACGGGGTGAGGGGGCAACTATAAGTCCTTCTAGAAAGAAAGTAGGTGCGTCTGTGCGGGAAAGGAAGGGTCCCCTTAGAAAAGATGAGGTCTCTTTGCGGAATACGAGACTGGGGCTGGGGACTGCGGTGACTTAAGTGACTGATTGCTGTGTGGGCGCAAGAGTGACTTTTTCGGGAACAATGCAAAACACTCTTGAGAAATTGAGAGCTCTTCCGAAAAAGTGAGGGTGCGGGCATACAATAAACTTCGCTACAGGAAGGGACCTGGGGATCCGCTGTACAGCGTGCAATGTGGTGGTTAGCACTTTAATTGGCAAACAAATTGAGGCGGGAAGAAAAGTCAAATTGCCGAGGTGCTGTGGCACGAGTCTCCAAGACTTTTTCTGGGTTTTTAAAGACAAGTGGGTCATGGTTTTGCTGGATGCATGCCGGCACATAATGCAAGGGCCTGGCGGTCGCTGGTTTTCAACAAGTGCAAGGCCACCACGATAAGGCCACTACTTTAAGCAACTACTATAATTAGCCAAATGCAGTGGTTCTACGCAGACGAAGATTTCACGAGCGACGATTTATTAGACAATTGGACAATTGGACAATTAGACATTTAGTCAATTTGGACAATACAAACATCGTTAGACAATTCGTTGTTTTTTTTTCTGGATTAGACAATTGATTGTTCCCTCTTTTCCATCTTCGCAGATGTTCTGCGGTGTCGGAGAAACAGAGTAAAACAAGTACCCTCACCCTTAAGACCGAGACACCTATACATTAAATAAAACAGACAAAGCAGGCCACACCTGAAACACCAGACTGAGTCCAGAATACAGTAAGACTTCGTTGTTCCTATATATAGACCAGCCAGATCTAACAAATTTATAATTTACATTTTTTCCTTCTTTTTCTGATTCTTCATTCTTCATTTTCCATTCTTCATTTGTTCATTCTTCCTTTTTCCATTTTTTTCAGTTTTTTTCTGGCTTTCATTCTTCAGTTTCCATTCTTTCAGTTTCATTTTCTGTTATGCTTGGCGAATGCTATGGTTGGCCTGGGTGCAGGTCCTCAGCTCCATAGCAGCACTATCGCGCCCTCCGCTTGGTCTCAGTCGCTTTTGGCCATGGAGCTTCCTTACGTCATAAATGTATCATCAGACGACGAGGACGAAGACGCCATAGAAGTGCTTGAGTTTCTGAAGCTGACGCAGCAGCTCATTGACCAGGAACCTCCCAAGGTCGTCAAGAAAATGTCCGAGGCCGAGTGTCCCATCTGCTTTGACTCGGTCTCCACCGCCACCGCCACCTTGTGTGGGCACGTGTATTGTCTTGAGTGCCTACAAAAGAGCATTTCGTCATCTTCAGCACGGGGCCAAACCAGAGGCAAGAAAGGCGTGGGGCTATGTCCGATGTGCCGCAAGTCCGTGGCTTTCAAGGATACCATCGTGCTACGAATGAAGACGGGGGTGTTGGTGGTTCCGCCCGATTCGGAAAAAGCTCTAGAAAACAATATGGACAAGTTACCGGAAGATGGGGGGAAGTCACAAGACAATGCAAAGGGCGATGACATGCCTGGGCTGGACATTACAGATGATGACATCGATAAGCTCTTCAATGAGTAGCCATGTATTCTATTACCACAAAAGCCATAAGGTCGTCTTAAACATGGATCGAGGCATAAAATTTAGACACGACAGATACGAAAAATATAACTAAACTATATACACGTAGATCATACGTTCATACTGTAGGTGTATAAATATTATAGGTTTAGAGATACTTCGGAGCACTATGGAGTGTATATAGGAGAAAACCTGGTCAAAACCTATAGATACTTAATAATTAGGGGAATATACAAGAGCATACGAGAATATAAAATAATATAGAAATGTATAAAAAAAATAGATTGGTTTGATTTTTTAGGGACTATTTTGGTGTTCTTATTTCGCAGTCGCTCCTCATTCTGCCAAGTATAGACAGAATTCATTTCAGAAACCAGACTGAAATCGCAAATTACACCAAAAAAAAAAAGTATTGCTACAGGCCAAGACACCCACGTCTCTTGATCCAATTTATGTTTACAAACGCTTTTGTGTCCTCATATTTCGAATATATAAGTAGCCATGTCCCGTCAAATCACTCCATGTTTTTTTTTTGTCACACTTGATAAGGACAACAGAGATTTGGCCTTCCACTCACTCATGTTGTCAATCTCACTCACTTGGTTGTGCATACCTTAAATAGTGGGGACCGGCCGATTGCCGCGCGCAGCTTCGCACCGTCTGAATATATAAGTACTCCACATCCTCCCTCATCCCGCCTCCGGCTAAAATCTCCACAAATTCCTTAGATTAGTTCCAACGACACACCAAAATTGCTAGATGTCGTATCAACCCGTTTCAAACCAGCCTCCTGCGTACGGCGAGGACCCTGCTGCCCGGACGGCCGATGATGCTTTGGCTGATGACTTTAAGTACTCTGTGAATGTGGCCTCCTGCGAGTTGCCTGTCAGACAAATGTTTATTAGAAAAGTATACGCCCTCCTTACGCTCCAGATTATGGGGACCGTGGTCATTGGCTATATTATCAAACTGAACCAAGCCCTTCAAAATTGGTGCCTTAATAATATGTGGTTGTACTTTGTTTCCGTGGTCGGCACGCTCGGTTTTGCCATTGCCACCTCCATCAAGGCACGCTCATACCCGATCAACCTTTTTCTATTGGCTGGCTTCACCATCTGTGAGTCTTACGGAGTGGGGCTTGTTTGCTCGTTTGTGGATTCGGATGTCGTCGTGCAAGCTCTCTTGATCACATTCATTCTCTTCATTGGTCTCACCGTGTTTGCTTTCCAGTCGAAATATGACTTCACCAGCTGGCAGGGCGCCTTGGGAATGGGTGTTTGGGCCTTGATTGCCATTGGTTTTGTCAATATGTTCTTCCCAGGCCGGTCCAAGGGCTTTGAAATGTTGTACTCGGGTGCCGGTGCTTTGATCTTTGCTGCGTACATTCTTGTGGACACTCAGCACATCATGAAGACATATTCGCTTGACGACGAGGTCAGTGCCACGCTTGCATTGTACTTGGACATCTTGAACTTGTTTCTCTTTATTCTTCGTCTCTTGCAGAGCAGAGAAGAATAGTCCATATACAATTGTTTCTGTTTCTTTTTTTTTCTCCCAAAGCAATACATTCATCTACAATGTTCATTCACATTTAATAATGCAATCAATTATATCGCACCTCTACAAGTATAAGCCCTCAAGGTTCTCCTCCACCTTGTTCTTGAGCACTCTTTCTTTGGCAGTCTTGAAGTCCTCGGCCTTTACCTGCATTCTTCTCTCTCTCAATGCCAACAATCCTGCCTCCGTGCACATAGCCTTGATATCAGCTCCCGACAAGTCGTCCTTGTTGGTGACCAAATCATCTAGGTTGACGTCATCGGCCATTTTCATCTTGGATGTGTGGATGTTCAAGATCTTCTTCTTTGTGTTTGAATCGGGGTTTTCGAATAAGATCTTACGGTCAATTCTGCCGGGACGAATCAAGGCCGGGTCCAAGGACTCGATTTTGTTGGTAGCCATGATCACCTTAATGTCTCCTCTGTCATCGAAACCGTCCAATTGATTCAACAACTCCAACATGGTTCTTTGGATTTCCCTCTCTCCGCCTGAAGAAGACTCGTATCTTTTGCTTCCGATGGCATCAATCTCATCAATGAACACAATGGATGGAGCCAAGTCACTGGCAATCTGGAAAATTTGCCTACATAACCTAGGGCCATCACCCAAATATTTCTGGATCAACTCGGACCCCACAATCCTCAAGAAGGTTGCACTGGTTTGGTTGGCAACGGCTTTGGCCAACAAGGTTTTACCGGTTCCTGGGGCTCCGTATAAGATAACACCCTTGGGAGGCTTGATTCCCATTTCTTCGTACAACTCGGGGTGGGTCAAAGGCAACTCCACGGCCTCCTTGATTTCCTGGATTTGGTTCTCCAAACCTCCAATATCAGCATACGACTCCTTGGGCGACTTGTCCAACTTCATCACAGATACCATAGGGTCGGCTTCATCTTGTAAAACACCCACAATGGACACGGTTTTGTGGTGCAAAAGAACAGAACAGCCTGGCTCCAACAAGCCCTTGTCGACAAAAGACATGATGGCCACATAGTACTCGGAGCCGGCTGTGCTGGAAACAATGGCATGGTCATCGTCGATGATTTCTTCCAATGTGCCGATGGACATGGGGTAGCCCCTCAACTCGTCCACCTTCTCTCTTTCTTCGGCCTGTTTGGCCTCAGCGGGCTGGAACGCCTCTTGGTTGGCAATGAACTCCTCCTCCAAGATCAAGTGGTCCTTGATTCTCTCCAACTTTAAGAGCTTCAACTTGCACCGGGTGTTGGGATAAACATTGGGCAACTTGACTGCCGTGTCGGGGCCTTTTCTTCTCTTTTTGCCGAACTTTGCCTCCACTGGGGGCTCATACTTGGGTTTCTCCTTCTTCTTGTCGTCTCTTTTCTTGCCGTTTTGGCCTCCTCCGGGCATACCTGATGCTCCTTGTCCCTGGATTTGTTAGTCTTTGATTTAAAGGGGCTGGGTGTATTGGATGCACATACCATAGTTGCTAATGAAGTGTAGTGAGAGTAGAGTTGGCTGAGATCGCCACTTGTGGTGCGCCCCATGCAGGATATTGTCAAGGGCCACTACAAGTACTAATACATGAAATTATATTTGAATATGGATAACAAAATAATATTATGTGTATTAATACATGTGTTCTAGTATATGCCTATAAAGCATCTATACAACATATATATAGTATGTGTAGTGTATCTTGATATCCTATGTGCATAGTAGTGTAGTGTATAGTAGTAGTGTATAGTAGTGTAGTGAGAGGTGTGACACTGGATTACTTCAGCTTAATGTCAATGCCCGAATACTCCTGGATGGTCTGGAGCAACTTGGGTATGTTGGCGCCCACAATGCTATCGACCTTTTGTCCCTCCTGGAAAAAAAGAATCGTGGGCATGGCCGTGATGGCGTATTCCTGGGCAACGTCCTCGGCACGGTCCACATCGACCCTGGCAAAGTCCACCTCGGGGATTTTCTGCGCCAACGTTTCGAAAACAGGGGCAATCGCCTTACAAGGACCACACCACGTGGCATAAAAGTCCACCACCGAGAGTTTCTTTTTGGTGTCGATGATTTTGTTGAAGTGGGCCAAGTCAGACACCTCCACCACAGCAGAGGTGGAGTTCATCCGGAGTCCAAGGATGGCATTTCTAGCAGGCATGGCCCTGGAGATTCTTGCAGCTCTTAAAAACATGAGGTTGTAAATATGAAATTTGAAATGTGGCAATGTGGCAATGTGTTGCAGAACGGGTTGGAAAAAGAGGTGCAAGAGAGTGGAAAGTGAGGTGCAAGACTGGGGACGGCTTATGAATCATCGAGGTCGCACCGGGGCCCCGAGCGGAGGTGTGGTGCACGTGACCTCATCGCACTGTCCTCAATTTTCATGGAGTCCAAATATCCAAAACCAATATCCACTAGAATGGCCAAAGGTGCAAAAAGATCTGCCCCTCAGGCACAGAAGGCCAAACAGCCCAAGAAGGCCAAGTTCCAGCCACAGCCGGTGCCCGAAAGCGACTCGGCCTCCGAAAACGACGCTACCATCTACCAATCCGCAGAAGATGCCAGTTCCAGTGACATTTCCGACTCTTCTGATGATGTTTTGGACAACGACCTGGAGAGTGATGACCTTGACCTGGACAAGGAGCTTGAAAAAGATCTGGACAATGAACTGGAGGAAGACGAGTTGGATCTGGAGAAAGATGAGTTGGATCTGGACAATGAAGATGGATTAGACATGGACGACAAAACACAAGAGACGACTTCTTCGGACCCCAACAAAAAGTCCTCTTCTGAGCAGCATGCCGAACAAAAGAAACTTCTCTCCGAAAGAAAGTTGAAGAGAAAGGCAGGTGTGGAGGTGGAGAGAATCAAGTCACTTTGGGAAAAGTTGAGAGTCAAAAGACCAGCCCCTCCCAAGGCCGTCCGGGAAAAATTGTGTAACGAGATCTGGGACTTGTCCAAAGACTGTATCTACGACTTGGTGTTGAAGCACGATGCCTCGAGAGTGGTGCAGACCTTGGTCAAGTTCACCACCAAGGAAAGAAGAGACATTGTGGTGCAGGCACTTAAGGGCCACTACTACAGCTTGGCCACGTCGTCATACGGAAAGTACTTGCTCATCAAGCTCTTGCACTATGGGTCCAAGGAGTCGCGTGCGCTTATTGTGGATGAGCTCCACGGCAAATTGAGGAAGCTCATGAGACACAAGGAAGGTGCGTATGTGGTGGAGGACTTGTATGTGTTGTACTCATCAGCACAACAAAAACAACAGATGATCCGGGAGTTCTGGGGGTCTGAGTTTGCCATCTTCAAGAATTCCGGCAAGGACAAGAGCGTGCTCGATGTGGTTAACGAGCTGGCCGAGAAGAAACAGCTCATCATGAAGAACTTGAGCAGCACCATCGAAGCTTCCGTCAACAAAGGCTCCACCGGGTTCCAGCTCTTGCACGCGGCCATGAAGGAGTACGTGACGATTTTGGCGGACGACGTGGAGCAAAACGACCAGCAGATCCGTGAGTTCGTGGAGATGTTAGGAGAGCAAGTGGCAGAATTGGTGCACACCCAAGAAGGCCTGGAGGTGGCCTCGTGCCTTATTGCCTTTGCCAATGCCAAAGAAAGAAAAACCATTGTTAGGTGCTTGAGGCCACATGCAGACAAATTGATCCGGGACGAGCACGGCAACTCCGTGTTGATTACATTGTTCATGACTGTGGACGATACGGTGATGGTGCATAAGGCCTTCAGTGCGGAACTTTTCACGCCGGAATTGATGCCGGGGCTCGTGCAAGAGAAGTTCTCGCGCAGGCCCTTGTTATACTTATTGAAAGGCTTGGACGGCAAGTATTTCGCACCCAAAGTTAGAGACGATTTCTTAAGGTACGAGAAGTTGGCATACGCCAAGACATCGAAAAAACCCCAGGAGCAGAGAAAAGCCGAGTTACAAACCAGAGCTTTGCCCTTGGTGTATTCTTCGTTGTTGGCCTCCGCTGACCCCGCCAGTGACCCTACGCTTACGCAGCTTTTGTCGGTCAATGTGGCCGCACAGTTTATTGCTGAGCTCTGCATCACTTCTACAGAAGACGAGGAAGTCAACACCACGCTTAGACCACAGTTGGTGGATGCCATTTTTGACATTACCTTTGCCTCGGATATCTTGGAGGATTTCCACCTCCTCAACAAGACGCCGTTCTTTTCTCGCTCGTTGAAGGCCTTGATCCAGGGCAATGGCTTCAAGTGGGACAATGATGCCAAGAAGTTGGTGGCCGTGGAGAACAGTGAAGAAGTGCCTTCCGTGGGCCAGGATTTTGCCGTGAAGATTGCCGATGCGTTGTTGAAGGACGATACGCTTGAGAAGTGGGTCACGGGCCAGGGTGCGTTCGTGGTGCTTTCTGTCTACGAGGTGTTGGCACTTCTGGACACTTCCAAGGCCAAGAAGCTCCACAAGGCATTGAAGTCGCTAAAGAAGACCATGGCCAAGGACTCCGATAACAAGGGCGCGCAGTTGTTGGTGGCTGCGTTGTAATACTGGGGTTTAATTGAATGCATAGTATCGATATATACAAGAGCCGTGGAATGCTTATTCTCGTGGCTTGATGGTAGCACTCTGGATTGGATTCTGGCCGGCCTTCTCGTCGGCCTCTGCCCATGGGTCCTTCTTCTTTTCTTTCTGATCCTCCTCCTTCTCTTTCTGATCCTCCTCCTTCTCCTCCTCCTTCCCCTTCCTCTCTAGTTGGCTTATCTCAAACTCCCTGTTTTCTGCCTGTACCCTCTGTAATTCCTGTTGAAGCTTGTAGCTCTGCTCTGCCTCCAAACGTTCCTTCTCCAAGGTCCAGTTGCGGTCGGCCTGCTGGGCCAATATCTTGATGCGCTCCTGTCTCATCTGGTCATTGATAAGCTCCTGGAGCGAGGGAGGATCCTTTTTCATGCGCCGAAGCCACTGGAGCCATTGTGGAGGCACGGTCTCAAAATAGTCCGACTTGAAGATCGACTCCTGGTACGGTTCAAGCTTTCTCCGGAGCCTTTGCATGTTGCCGTCAATGGTGAACTCCCAGTAGGTGTTGCCGTGCAAATCGTAGCCCACAAAGAACTTGCTGCGGAAGGGAATGTCCCGGCGTGCCTGGAACTTGTGGACTAGTCTTTTCCATAGCGGGTACTTATTGGCCATGGGATCCATGGTGGGTGATCTAAGCTACTAGTGATGCTTGGTGGTGCGAAGAGACATGTCCTGGACTGCACCCAGCCTCACACTCCCAAGCCACAACTAATGGGAAAGTCGTGTAGTTTTATTGGAGAAAGTAGTGTGGAATTGATTATATTACTAGATTATTAGATTCCGAAGATTTGACGAGATCAAAAAAATTCCCGGAAATTATCCAGATTCCATAGTACTGTATAGTCATAGTACTGTACATATCATAGTACTGTACATATCATAGCACTGTACCATAGTACTGTAGTGAAGTGGGGTCTACCACAGTATATTAATCCATGTATAGTACGCATAGTCATAATCAAAGTATTGAAAGTAATTACATTAATTTAGTATAATAAATTTATTATAGTAGACATAATAAATTAGTATACTAGACATAATGATAGAGATAGAGACAGAGGTCCAGAGGATAAGAGTGGGTAAATAGTATACAGATTTCTGGACCTCTTTTCATCAATTTTTAAATCACCCTATTTCTATCTCCATCTCTATCTATCGATTTCTATTTTATCAGTAACGAATACTACGAACTGTACTAATAGTACTAGTCCTTTTCCTACAATAAATAGCTTAAATCTTGTCCCCTCGTTCCATTTCCCAACTCTCTTATCCCTTTTTCTATCCGATCTATTGGTGATTATGGACTGCTGGACAATGTGGTGGACTGCTGGACAATGTGGTGGACTGCTGGACAATGTGGTGGACTGATAAATTACCCATCAACAAAAATACCAAAATAATAAGCAAAAATTAAATGGACAGTTTTTCAACTATAACAGTCAATCAACCATAACATTCGATCAACTGAAAGTCAATCCAATTTTTTATTCAATAAAATTCCAAGACGATGAAGACTATGAAGACTTTGAAGACTACAGAGTACATTTTCTATGAAGCACGCCGTACTTTTCTACAGACTGACGGACCAGTGAACATACCTAGAGTGTACTCAGTAGTAAAAGAGTATAGTTCAAATAATACATTACCGAATTGGTTTTTCGTGGAGTTTACTAGGGTAAGTGGAGTAAATGAGCCGTAATAAGAGAACAGACTGGCTCTTCGGGGTAATACTGAACGTCGAAATTCCCCTGTATCGACCATTATCACATGTCCTGGCCACGAATAATCAGTTTTGTCTAGACGGGCCAAACAGTCTGTTGGGCGATGTACATGTGGTCTGTAGTCCGTGGTTTTCGCCCACTGTAAAAAGCACAATTCTTAATTTCAAGATCTCAACTTCTTGGCCTTCTCGTCTTTCATTCACTGATATGATTTTTTGTTTTGTTCTCTGATTTGATCTCTGACTTGCTTCCAGAGGTGATCTTTAGCTCTCTCTTTCTAGTACAGGAGTAAAGATGGTAGACCTTAGATACACATTAGCTGAAATATGACTTTGCTGGACGAAATTATTCACTGAAGTGGTAATTTTGGTCTAAACATTGATCTAAATACCAATTCACCAAAGTTACATACCAGGATGCAGCAGTATAATGGTACAGTCATTGCAAGTTATGAAACATAGTACTAATAGAGTCTAGTTTCCTTAGGCATTGGCTGTAAACTGTCAATTGGAGAAAAATAGTAGTAGCAATAATTGTCAATTAATTAATTGAAAAGACAAACCCGGTAACTCCATAGACACGGACTTTAGATTTGGTTGAATGTCTTACTCCATTTTGTAAACGGGGTCCTGCAGCCAAGCGCGTCTCATCCACACTTATCACCAAAGAGCCAGTCTTCCAAACACCCAAATATACCCAGGTAGCAGTAAATAGTCTAGAGGTAAACCTAACCACATATAAGTCTTGAATGCCGGTGGTACAAAGATGTGTGCCATGTGGTGGTCAGAACATAACTACTTCACCCATTAACCACCAGCTTCACCTATTAACCACCTAGCTCACTCCTTTTCTTCGTGACTTCCTTAAGCAACCGCTTGGCCTCCTCCTTCTTGAGCTGCTCTTTCTTGATTTCTCGAGACATGCGATGGATGTCCCAGAACGTCCAGCCCACGGCCCCTAGCACCAAACTAATGTAGAGAAAGAACCCCAGCCGCCGGAACTTATTGAGAAACCTATCTATGGGAGATACGTACATTTATGTGTAACTACTCGTGTCCTCGTGTCCTCGTGTATTCTTGTCTTATACTGTGGTCTTGACTTTTTTTCTATACACACTGTCGCAAGCCACATGAATTGCTGTCCTGCACGAAGAGGCCCTTATCAAAGGGGCGAATTCGCCCCAAGATCTCCACACTATATACCACTTTTCTTCATCCACAATGTCCAACAATAAAAACTATATTGTCACGCTCAAAGACTCCGTCAGCACCGAACAGGTGTCCACGGTCAAGCTGAAGGTCAGCGAACTTGGAGGCAACGTCCTTGACGAATTCTCCTTGATCAAGGGCTTCTTGGTCAAGTTGCCCCACACTGCTGCCGACGCCATTGGCAAGCACGACTTTGTCAATTCCATTGAGGAGGACAAGGAGGTCAAGATCCAGTGATTGGGTTTAATGGACGATGGCGCCCAAAAAAATAGTATGGATGTTATGGTTGCGTTTCACGGCTTTATATAAATATACTCCTATCTCACTCCATTGTAACGTCAAAAAACAATCAAAAAAAAAAATTATTTCTATCATTCCTCTTTCGTCATTCCCACTCATATCTACTTTAACTCTTTCTTCACTCTTTTGCTCCTTAGGTCTGGCCCTGGTTTCTTGTTGCCGCAGTTATGCTCTTCCCCTATCTGGCTGTCCTTCACGTGAGGGTGCGACACGGCTGACCCCGGATTCTCCCCAGCTCATAACTACCTCTTCTTTCCCTATATAAACTGCCCCCTTTTCCTCTTTTCTCAACCACTTTTTCTTCTTATCAAATCTCCAATCATGAGCTATGAAGAGAGAAATTTGCAACCAACTTTGAAACCCATCGATAACCTTTTCCTTGACCGGTTACGCCAATTCACCGATGGAGGACGCTACAAGGAGTTGAACTTGCCCAAATTTTACGACCATGAAAGGGTCGATTCCAACACATCCTCAATTGACTTGATGGTGTGGAAGGTACCGGATACCGATGGAAAAACGGCCAGACCACTTTTTAGGAATATCAAATTTGATAAGGTCGACTGGAAGCCTGCTAAAAAGGGAGACAATTTTGGGCCGTCGTGGAAAACCTTCTGGTTCAAAATCAAATGGGAGATCCCTGAGTCCTGGCTCAGTTCGGATTCGGAAATCGATTTCGACTGGGATTGCAGCAACGAGGGACTTATTTATACCCCTGATGGAGTGCCGCTCCAGGCATTTACTGGAGGAGAAAGAAATCTGTTTAAATTGCCCAAAAAGTATAAAACGAAGGGGAAACAGCTTTTTTATTTGGAGATAGCTTGCAATGGTATGTTTGGCAATGGTGACGGCGGTGTGCCAGACCCAAACCGGTATTTCCGCTTGAACCGGTGCGATCTTGTATTGCCCGATTTAGAAGCAAGACGGCTCTTTTGGGATTTCTGGATCATTGGCGATGCTGCAAGAGAGCTTGGTCTGGGTCCTCAGAAGTACCAGGCTCCCCTGATTGCTACGCTGATTATGGACCCTTTTGACCCCAACAACCGCGATTCAATTCACGAGTGCAGGAAAATTGCAGCCAAGTATTTGGGCCCGGATGTCGACTCAGAGGAGGTTTTTCACGTGGACCCTTTGAAAAAAATAGATGTACTGGCCGTGGGAAATTGCCATATTGATACGGCCTGGTTGTGGCCCTTTGCTGAAACTCGCCGCAAAATCATCCGTTCTTGGACGACCCAGCTTAAGATTGCTGATGAGTACCCGGAGTACATCTTTGTTGCTTCTCAGATGCAGCAATTCAAATGGTTGAAGGAGGACCACCCGGAGATCCTTGAGAAAATCAAGAAGAAGTTTACGGCTAATCAGTTCTTGCCAATTGGAGGCTCCTGGGTGGAAAATGACACTAACTTGCCCGGGGGCGAGTCGCTTATCCGGCAATTTTTATTGGGTCAGAGATGGTTGATTGATGAGTTTGGGGCTCCGTCTACTGTCTTTTGGCTTCCTGATACGTTTGGGTACTCTTCGCAGATTCCTCAGATCTGCCAAATATCTGGTATCAGCAAGTTCTTGACACAGAAGCTTTCCTGGAACAATATCAATAGCTTCCCCCTCTCTACTTTTAACTGGAAAGCCATTGATGGCTCTCAGGTGTTGGTGCATATGCCTCCTGCTAACACATACACGGCACATGCCAACTTTGGCGATGTTGTGAGATCCCAACACCAGCACAAAAACCTTAGAGATGTTCCCACGGGACTCTTGCTTTACGGTATTGGAGATGGTGGAGGTGGTCCTACTGAGGAGATGCTCGAGAAGTTGAGACGGTGCAGGGGTCTTGCAAATACCAGTGCAGCTATCCCCTCTGTTCACGTTGGTAACACAGTGGAGGATTTTTATGAAGACGTTTTGGAAAGGTCAGATTACGGCAAGACTTTACCCACATGGACGGGTGAGATTTACTTGGAATTTCACAGAGGAACTTATACAACGCAGGCGGATGTTAAGAAGTGGATGAGGTTATCCGAGATCAAAATGCATGACTTGGAGTTGCTTGCAACCTTCCTTTCGGTGCGTACAGACTATAAGTACCCCACGAAGGATATCCACGATCTCTGGGAAAACATTGCCTTGTGCCAGTTCCATGACGTTTTGCCCGGGTCCTGTATTGGCATGGTGTACTACGACGAAGTCAAGCCCATGCTCACCCACGTTATGAACAAATTGGATAGCCTTACGCAAGCTGCCTTGAAACACTTGCCCAAAAAGAAGGATTCAAAGGTCTCGGGCTTCAACACTTTGCCATGGGACAGGGTAGAGCTCCTTAGTCTTCCAAATAAGGATGTTTCGAGTTTGGTACTCGATAGCGACATTTTGAAGCTTGAGGAAGAGCTGGTCACGTTGTTTGGATATGATACAAAGTCAGATTCATTTTTACGGACGGGAGACCTTAAGTACCCCGCATTTGCTGAGAAGGTTGATGATACAACTTACCAGTTGGGAAATGGCAAAATCAAAGCTTCTATTGACTCGAACGGTGTCATTACTTCGTTGATTGATTTGACTTTAGGCCGTGAACTCATCGATTCAACGGTAAACAAGCAAACTACTGGAGGAGGTAACCAGTTTGTACTTTTCGATGACGAGCCCTTGAACTTCCCTGCTTGGGATACCGAAGTGTACTCGCTCAACAAATTCTCGTTCCTTGGCGGAGGTGAGGTTGTTTCAGTAAAGAGTCATGCCTTGGAATCCAATATTGTGGTGAAACACCGCATATCCGAGAAATCCAGCATTGAAACCACGATTTCCATCCAAGGTCTCAGCGACGCTCAGGTGACGCAGAACAACTTCATCAAGTTCTCGTGTCGGGTGGAGTGGCACGAGTTCTACAAGTTCTTGAAAGTACAGTTCCCCACCACCATCTACACGCCCCAATATGCTCTGTATGAGACCCAGTTCGGAGTCACCCAGAGACCCACGCACTACAACACCACGTGGGACGTGGCCAAATTCGAGGTTTGCCACCACAAGTTCATGGATCTTTCCGAATACAATTACGGAGTGGCAGTGTTGAACAACTCCAAATATGGAGCAGCCATCCACGGCAACTTGATGAGACTCTCGCTTCTCCGGTCGGCAAAAGCCCCAGACGACCAAGCGGACATGGGAACCCATGAGTTTGAATACGCCTTGTATCCACACGAAGGAGCTCTAGGCTCGGACGTGGTGAGGTTGGCCCATAACTTCAACTACAAGCTTTTGAACGCACCATCCAGTGAAGCACAGAGTCTTGTGCGGGGCATCAAGCTTTCTGGAGATAAGTCTCTAGTTTTGTCAGCGATCAAAAGAGCAGAGGATGACGAGGATATCAATTTGTATGCCCAGATCGAGGCAGAGAATAAGGGCCAGAAATCCATTGTGATCCGGGTCTACGAGTCGTTGGGAGGAACATCTTACGGAAAGCTTGAATTCGGCGATTTGCCCGTGGACAAGGTTTATACCACGAATGCCATGGAGGAGAAGGCAGAAGAGCTCACGGTGCAAGACCAGAGCATCAGCATTTCGCTCCGGGGGTTCCAGATTGCAACCTACAAAGTTGTGCTCAAGTAGAGCCATTGCAAGAGTCCAGGAGTCCAAGCGTCCAGGAGTCCAGGAGTTCAAGAGTTCAAGATTGATTTGAAAAAAGATAAAAAAAGATAAAAAAAATGTTCTGATTTTGTATAAGGATATGAATATACGAGTTATAGGTGAATATGTGTATATTAAGTAAGGGTAGTGCATAGAAGAGAGCGAGATATATATTTGAGAAGTGCATTGACAAGAGAGCACCAGGGCAAGATGGGATTAATCAACCAGCCCTCGGGCCAGATCAAGTTGACCAATGTTTCGTTTGTCAAAATCAAAAAGGGAAAGCGGCGGTTCGAGATTGCTTGTTACCAAAACAAAGTCCAAGACTGGAGGCTGAAGGTGGAGAAAGACCTCGATGAAGTGCTCCAGATTCCGCAGGTGTTCGCCAACGTTTCCAAAGGCCAGGTGGCCAACAACGAGGATCTCCTAGCCTCTTTCGGTACTACTGACCACGATAAGATTATCCTTGAGATCTTGGACAAGGGAGAGATCCAGCTCAATGAAAAGGAGAGAAGTGCAAACCTACAGCAAAAGCAGAACGAGTTCTTGAACCTCATCTCCACCAAGTGCATCAACCCAAGGTCCAAGAAACGGTACCCTCCAAGCATGATTCTGAAGGCACTTCTGCAGCTCAAGTACCACCTCAACCCGACCAAGGCCACCAAGTTGCAGGCACTAGATGCCATCAAGCTCTTGATCTCGTCGCAGGTGATCCCCATAGCTCGGGCGCAGATGAAGGTCAAGATCACGGTGTTGGCACGGGTCAAGGGTGCGTTCGAGGAGCACGTCAAGCCCATGCTCCAGAAGGTGGAGAACGAAAACGACTCTGAGAAGTTGTACGACGTGGTGGCCATCATCGACCCTTCCTACTATAAGGAGATTGTGAGTTTGTTGCTGGGGGAGAGTCCTACGAAGATGAAAGCAGGTGAGGGCTCCGTGGAGGTTTTGGACATGGCAGCTGTCGAGTCGCTTGATTAATCTGACACCATACTCAGAGTGCTACACTCTAAGCTACTACTCTACCATACCACTCTAGACCACTGAATACCCCGAATGTATTAGCACTTGACCAATATCATTAGAAAATTATTAGTAGTGCCGAGTATTATTAGTCAATACGTATTAAACAAAATAATTCCCATGTGACCCTCGGAATGATCACGTGACCCGAGCCCTCTTCTTCGTGGCGGCCCACACAAACAACACATAGACTTCTCCATGCTTCAAACTTATGGCGAATTTCAGGTGATTTTAGAAATACCAATCTTTTCCAAAAATATTTTTTTGCGGGGAGGATGAAACGACCTGAGTCAATAGGTCGGAACTGGATATAAGCCCCGGAACTGCCGCTTGCACCCTCGGAACAGAAATGCGCTCCGATCAAGTCCTTGTATAGTTTCAAATTTCAAAGTATCTCCTGCTTTTAAAATCATCTCTCTTGGTACTGACTTGCCATTTGCCCCCCTAGCTCCTGGAATTGTAGGAATTCAAGGTGGCTCAACGGACTTTGGCCAGATAACCGCATTAGTTTAGTATAGTGCGGTTTACGAACGTAGTAGAGATCAAAGATGAGTAGAACCCTTATTAGTCACTCTTGGAAGTTCTATACATAATTGTCCTACTCAACAATGTGTTTCAGTTCACAGTGTGCCACTGACTACCTTCCTTATTTTTTTTTCTTTAATTTTTTTTTAATAATTGTTTTTATAGTGAACAAGTCCAAGGTCTTGCTGGAGCGACAAAAATCTTATCGAGTTGTCTAAAACATTCTACTGTATATGGATGGACCTGAATATTTATGCTTCTGGTGGAAGCAGCGGCTCAGAGTGCGAAGGTGAAATGGGTGCAAAAATCGCGAACCCAAGTGTCCTACGCATCGCTACTGATTACCGATTGAACACCAGTTGAACACCAGTAAAATAGAGTCACAGGTATTTGTAATATCCAGTATACCTATTTAAAATTTTACTCTCTATTCGTCACTACCACTTACTACTGACACTGTAGACTCGAATACATACTTACTGCCTACTGTCTACTGTCTAGTCTACTCTCCACTGTCTGTCTACTACTCGTTAGTGATTGTTCATAAATAAAACGACAGAGGAGTATTTTGTCCAGTGCCATTTTTGCTGGCCTGATGAATCATAGCTTTTATTATCAAGCATCACTTGGATGCGTCAGTCTTTGCTCTTGCCGCATTGTCCATATAGTACCAGGACATACTGTCATTTTAGTACTATAGTCAGTACTATGGAAATACAGCAGTAGTAAAGAGTAGACTAATTATTAAATTTATAGGGCAGTAGTATACTCTATACTGTGTACTGTAATACTCAAACTGTACTGTAGTTGGTATGTAAGGCAGTACTGCGAAGACTATTAGCTGAATGGAGAATATTAAGACACTTTACTCAAATGTTCAAACACCCAACTTACGTTTACACTCTGGAATTTGGACTCTGGAATTTGGACTCTGGAATTTGCACTCTGGAATTTGCACTCTGGAATTTGCACTCTGGAATTTGCACTCTGGAAATTGGACTTGGAATGTATATAGAAAACATACTTGAGAAAGGAGATTCAAAAGAAAACCTTCTTTCCATGCACTTGATCACTATGAATCTAAACTTCTACCCTAAACTTTTATATCACTATTCCGAACACCGCTTATTGTAGTATTTCCAAGTAATGATTTGGACCCACCAGTCTATTTCAACTTTACTCCTGCGCTAATGAATTCCTCTAGTGAAGAACTACTGATTACCGGTACGTCAACTTGGCCGTTACTTCTCGGAGTGCTCTTTACGGGGATCTATACATTATTCATTGATACACATTGACTGTACGGTAGTTAAGGACCTAACTCGCTAGCTGACAAACCATTGACAAAACCAGTGCTCTGTTAGCAGTAGTAGGCTACTACTTTAATGAATAAAATGACAGGCTACTGTGATTTATGAACGATTGATATGGAATACCATCATTACTTTAATACTCCACTCTAATTATCAATAGTGTAATAGTATAGTAGAGAGTAGAGAGTAGAGAGTAGAGTAGAATAGAGTAGAGTAAAGTATAAAATATCTACTAATTGAAGCATTAGTACATAGTGATAGGAACTGATGGTATAACTATGGTATAGGGTAGTGCAGTACGTACCTTACTAATGGGACAAGACTCCGATACTTCAAGACTGTATGCCACAGGCCTAACTGCAAGATTATCCACTACAAGACTATAAAACTAGACACTAGAGAAGTCTACTCTTTCTGAAGTTTTTGGTTTTGGTCTGTACTTTACATATACTCTGTATTACTCTACACCACTCCATAGTACTCTATATAAGTACATACTATATGCTACAATTTTCCACTGTACTGCTAAAAGACTGTATTACATATAATATCTACTGTAGTTCTTAAGGAGATAGACTATACACCACTAAATTAAAATTTTATGTACCACTACTATTTTCACTATTGACTCCTGAGAAACCTGGTATGGAGCGCACGGTCTATCGTATGTGCTTACTCTCTACTAGTTCCACTACTCTGACTATTTTCCAATACTCGTTAATACTACTATATCATCACTACTACTTTGTAGCTATCATTCTCCACCGGTTACCAATACCAGTACATTCCCAGTAGTACTTCTACTACCACGCCGTAACTAGTGCTTATCTTAAAGACGTAGATCTATTATTTAGCACATCACCACAATTACTAAACTAAGTTTAATCATTACTAAACTTACTACTTCTATTATTATACTGCTAGAACGTAGTGCACTGAATAGTAGTGGACAGAATAGACAAAGTACGTTATACAGAACAATAAGACAGAAGCAGACAGAAGCACAGTGGGAGTAGACAAAATAGGAGTAGACAAATAGACCGTGGACAGAAGCGTGGACGGAATAGTAAGACGGAATAGTAGTAGAATTGACAGGATAGACAGAAGTACAGTGGACAGAAGTACAGTGGACAGAAGTACAGTGGACAGAAGTACTTTCGACATATGGTAAGAAAGAGTATTAGATAGCAGTACAGTGGACAGAATAGACGGAATATAGTAGACAGAGTAGGCGGAAATAGTAGACAGAAGATTAGTAGACAGAATATTAGTAGACCCATGCTCTCACCATCCAGTTGAGGAGCGCACGCCGCACTAGAAAAAAGTTTGTAGCAGTAGTATATTCCATACGCTAGGATGCCTCCCAAAAACAAAAAGCAAAAGGAAATCGTCCAGGACGAAAGGTTCCAGGCCGTTGTGCTCACGGACTCGTTCGAGTCCCGTTTCATGCCGCTCACATCCGTCAAGCCCCGGTGTCTTCTCCCCCTCGCCAACGTGCCTCTCATTGAATACACCTTGGAGTTCTTGGCCAAAACTGGCGTCAACGAGGTGTACTTGATGTGCTCGTCCCATGCCGACCAGATCCAGGCCTACATCGAGTCGCTGCGCTGGGCCCATAATGAGGTGTTCACCGTCAAGACCGTGGTCAGCTTGGAGCTGAGATCCATAGGTGATGCCATGAGAGATATCGACAACCGGGGCTTGATCACCGGCGACTTTCTCTTGGTATCGGGCGATGTGGTCACCAACATCGACTTTTCCAAGGCTTTGGCCTTTCACAAGAGCAAGAGGGCTCTGGATAAGGACCACATTCTCACCATGGTGTTGGAGGAGGCCAGTCCGTTCCACCGGTCTCGGTCCAAGCTTGATCCGGCCGTGTTTGTGTTGGACAACAGCAGCCAGAGATGCCACTACTACCAGCCCATTCCCACCGTGGACAATAAACAAGGTCTGGTCAACATTGATACGGAGTTGTTGGAGGATATCCAGAACGATTTTGTTGTTCGGAACGACTTGATCGATTGCCACGTTGACATTTGCACGCCCATCGTGCCCCAGGTGTTCCAGGATAACTTTGACTACCAGTCGCTCAGAACGGACTTTGTTAAAGGTGTGTTGACTTCAGACTTGCTCAAGAAAACAATCTACGCTTACATCACTGATGATTACGAGTATGCTGCGCGTGTGGAGAGCTGGTCCACTTATAATGCCATCACCCAAGACGTGTTGGCCCGCTGGTGTTATCCACTTACTCCAGATGCAAACTTCGTGGAGAATACTTCCTACTCGTACGAAGTGCATCATATCTACAAGGAAGAAAAGATTGTGTTGGCCCAATCGTGCAAAATCGGCAACTGCACGTGTATAGGTGCTAATACGGTTATTGGCAACAACACCTCGGTGGACAAATCGGTGATTGGCAGAAATTGCAAGATCGGAGCAAATGTGGTCATCACCAACTCCTGCATTTGGGATAACGCCGTGATTGAGGACAACGTGACCATCGACCAGTCCATTGTGGCCGGCAATACCATCATCAAGAAGGATGTCAAGATCCTGACCGGTGCAGTTATAGGCTACAACGTTGTGATCGGAGAGGGGAAGCACATTTCGCTGCTCACACGTGTTGTGGACAAGCCGTTGGAGAAGGACAACAAGCAAAATGCGTCCTTTGACTCGGACAAGAGTGATGATGAAGAAGAGCATTGTGAGGTTGCTAATGACGATGCGGACTTGGTGGGCGATGATGGGAAGGGTGTTTTGTACATGTCCGATAAGGAGATCGACGAGGAGTCAGAGCTGGAGAGTAATTCCGTGAGCAACTACTCTGGCATGCTCTACTCTCTTGGGTCATTAAACATCTCTGACGACTCGATTGCTTCGTTGACCAAGAGAAAGGCTAGAAGAAACAACCGTCGTCAATCCAGAAACAGAAGATTATCAGCAACATCCATGATGTCCACAGACTACGACGGAGGAGCATTTACAGAGGAGGAAGACGAAAACGAGGAGGACTTCAACCGTGAAGCCATTGCTACGGTGGAAAGAGCCATGGAGCACAGCCACGACATAGACACCGCGTTGCTAGAGCTTAATACGTTGAGAATGTCCATCAACGTAACGTACCACGAGGTCAGGTTGGCCACGGTGCAAGCCATGGTGAAGCGCATAGTTCATTTCGTATCGACAGATACGTTGAACGCCAAAGATGCTTCGGCCAAGATCTTTGGTGAGTGGGGAGCCTTGTTCAAGAGGCAGGTGTTTAACGACAGCGAGCAAGTGGACTTGGCACAGATCATCCAGAACACATGTATGGGATTAGACGCTCAGAATGGCCCTGTGGTTTTGTTTGTCGCTCTTCGCCAGCTATACGAGATGGACATCATCGAGGAAGACAATATTTTGAAGTGGTGGGCCTCAGAGGCCTCGAGTGCCAGTGACGACTTGAAGCGGGTGCGTGCTTTTGCCAGCCAATTTGTGGAGTGGCTTCAAGACGCAGAGGAAGAAAGTGACGGAGACGACGACGACGTTGACGACGAATAAGTATATAATAGAGGATGGCATCACCAGAAAAGGAGCCATAACAGCATATGCGGCCGACCCCAGCATGCACGTCTGTAGGCATCGCGCCATAAAATCAGCAAACGGCGCGCACTAAACGAGACGGAGCGAAAGAGCCATGTGATAATATAAATAGCGAAAATCCAGTCGTACCTTCATCTTCCTGACTTATAGGTACACCACAAGTTCTTCGCATCCACACACACACACCTACACAGGCGAACGCCACTCATCTTAGTTTCACTAAGCCCCCACAAATAAAAAAAGAAAAAAAAAGAATCTTCTCTTAGCAATAGTCTATTCATAGTCACGGACATGAGTAAATTTGATCTCATCGTTATAGGAGCCGGAGTGGTTGGTCCTGCTGTGGCTACAGCTTTTGCCAGACAGGGCCGAAAAGTGTTGATTATCGAACGCGACTGGTCCGAGCCCGACCGTATAGTGGGCGAGTTATTACAGCCTTCAGGCGTCAAGGCGCTCCAGGACTTGGGCATGGTGAGAGTTTTAAATGGGATTGATGCCAAACATGTTTCGGGCTACTTCATCAAATTCAACGATACAGACCTCACTTTAAACTACACAAGCAAAGAGGTGTGCCAGAAAACGGCGCCGCGCAACCCGGTGGCAGACTGTGTTTTTGACGGCAACGATAAGCTAGCCCGGGATGATGAGGCCTTGGATATGAAGGAGTGGGATGCAGATGAGAATGTGCGTGGAGTTTCTTTTAGACACGGCAAGTTTTTGAATGGGCTCCGGAAAATGGTGCGCGATGAAGAAAACGTCACGTGGGTGGAAGGCAATGCCACCTCTCTTATTAGAGACAAAGACGACCCCGACCATGTGACGGGAGTCACGGTGAAGTTGGGTGATGGCACGCTTCGAGACTACCATGCCAAGCTTACGTTTGCATGCGATGGAATTTACTCCAAGTTCCGGAAAGAGCATCTGCCCAAGCACAAGCCGCATGTGGGGCTGTACTTTGTGGGGCTCGTGCTTAAGAACGCTGTTCTCCCCGGAGCAAACCGTGGGTGTGTGATTCTAGGGAAACACGCCCCGGTGTTGGTGTACCAGATCTCCAGTGACGAGACTCGGATGTTGTGTGCATACCGGTCGACGAAACCACCATCGCTGTCCAATGACGATTTCTACAACTACTTGAAAAACGACGTGTTCCCCAACCTCCCCAAACCGCTCCATCCTTCGTTTCTCGAAGCCATAGAGTCCAGGCAGTTCAGGTCCATGCCTAACCAGTTCATGAGTGCTCCTAAACAGGGCAAACACAACCGTGGCTTCATCATGCTTGGGGACTCTTTGAACATGAGACACCCTCTCACAGGAGGAGGAATGACCGTGGGTTTGAACGATACTACGCTTCTTGTGAGGCTCTTGCATGATGTGGACTTTGAAAATTATGAAGATGTCAGGCGCAAACTCCTGGTCTTCCACACCAAGAGAAAGAACTTGGACGCGGTCGTCAACACCTTGTCCATAGCGTTGTACTCGTTGTTTGCGGCCGATACAAAGGGCCTTAAGATCTTGCAGACGGGTTGTTTCAAGTACTTCTTGCTTGGAGGCGAATGTGTCGATGGCCCCATCGGGCTTTTGTCGGGCATGATGCCTTTCCCCATGTTACTTTTCAACCATTTCTTCTCCGTGGCCTTCTATGCCATCTACATGAATTTTGTGGAACGGGGTGTGCTTGGGTTCCCTATGGCATTGTTGGAGGCCATTGAGGCTTTGGTTACGGCCGTGGTGGTGTTTACTCCTTACTTGTGGACTGAGTTGGTGACGTAAAATCTTGTAGTTGGGAAGTCGTGTTGTTCCAAAGAAAGAAAATGATGGGCCAAATAGAGTGGTGTTCGATCGCAGCAGCATACATGAAGAGGGGCAAATAAGGTTTGCGTGACTTACGTATGGGTTCTCTTCATTTCAGAGATATACAATGTAAGGCTGGACCCTAGATTCTATAAATGTAAATAACAAGCAGTATTCGTATTCTATTAATAGGGGACAATAATTAATAGGGGACAATTATCAATAGTGAATAATTTGGCCCAAGGTGGAAATTTCATCTCAACTGGGCTGGGGTCGGCTGCACCGCCGCACGTGCAGCACTAAGCCGCGAACCAACGATCGGTTTTATCATCGCACAAAAAGCATAGCAATACCCAGAGATTAAGCCACTCTATTTCTTCATGTCTTCCACCACACCGTTATTGGGCAGAAAAACGAACCGTGCCTCATCGGTTCTCAATTCCATTGTAAATGGCACCAAGTTGACGTTAAAATCTTCTCCCGTCAACTACCTCCTTTTCTTTGTGCCGTTGGGCCTTTTGGCCGGTGCCTTGGACTGGGGTTCCAACGCTATTTTCTGGATCAACTTCTGTGCCATCGTTCCCTTGGCGCTGGTTTTGGCCTTTGCCACTGAGGAGTTGGCCGAACACACGGGCCAGACCATTGGTGGTTTGTTGAATGCTACCTTTGGTAATGCCGTGGAGCTCATTGTGTCTGTGATTGCTTTGAAGGATAACCAGGTGAGGATTGTCCAGGCCTCTATGCTTGGCTCCATCTTGTCCAACTTGTTGTTGGTGTTGGGATGCTGCTTTATTGCTGGAGGCATCACCAGAGTGCAACAGACCTTCAACCAGACCGTGGCCCAGACCATGTCTTCGCTCATGGCCTTGGCTACCGCTGGACTTTTGATCCCTGCTGCATTCCACGCATCGATGCCTAGTTCGGGCGACAATGTGGGATTCCCAGACCCTAGCCTGGACTCGGATGGTCTTATCTTGAGTTTGTCCAGAGGCGTGGCATTGATTTTGTTTGCGCTCTATGTGTTGTACCTTGTGTTTCAATTGAAGACGCACAAGGTGTTGTTTGAGGAACAGACCAACGAGGATGAAGGGATTATCACGTCTGCAACTCCTCTTGGCGACGAGCGCGAAGTCACCCTGGAGAACTTGTCCATTGTGGGTGCCTTGTCGGTGCTCGTGGGTGCGACTGTAATGGTGTCGTTTTGTGCTGACTACTTGGTGGGCGCCATTGATGATATTGTGGAGCTGTCGGGATTGTCCAAGACCTTCATTGGCTTGATCATCATTCCTATTGTGGGAAATGCAGCAGAGCACGCTACGGCCATCATCGTGGCCATGAAGGATAAGATGGATCTTGCCATTGGCGTAGCTGTGGGTTCTTCTCTCCAGATCGCGCTTTTTGTTACGCCATTCATGGTGATTATTGGCTGGATTCTTGATGTGCCCATGTCGTTATACTTCTCCACGTTTGAAACGGCCATCATGTTTGTGTCGGTGTTCATTACTAACCTAGTGATTCTCGATGGTGAGTCCAACTGGTTGGAGGGCGCAATGCTCTTGAGTACCTACTTGATAGTCGCGTTGGCCTTCTTCTTCTACCCAGACTCCCAGGCCATTTAAGGGGTCTTTGTTCTAGTAGTAGTTAGTGTGTGAAATGAAACACGTCCATTTGAATTTGAAATTGGAATTTGTACTCGATTGTTCTCTACTTTTTTACTGCTAAAAAGCAAGTCTGCCTAAAACCTTGCTGGTTCAATGCTCTTCTCATTTCGTGAAGCTGCCAAAAGACGTGGCTGCGGCACCCCGACTGCATATTTCGCGGAAACCTTCGGCCAAAGCTAACTGAGACAATGTCCCATCACCGCGACCTCGTCCCCGTCTAAGGATAGTGTATCTAAATGAAAATATGCAGCAGGACCGTGCACGTTGGGACTGACTGCGGTTGATAAGAAAATGCAATTTGCAAAGAATTGCTATTTGGTGTTACAGGGTATAAAGGAGGTGAAGGTCAAACAAATTGAGTGGGGCGTCTTTGCCAAGGTGGGCCGTTTATTTAAGACATGTGCATTGAAATTCCTGGCTGCGACCGTCGCTCCTCCATATATTGGTGGGTGCGTATTTCGTGTCCTTTTAATTTCAGAGGCTGCCGCGTCGAACCAAAAAGGGGCGACATGCGCATATGTCTTGCACAAGGCTCGCGACGAGCGTGGATAGACGCGGTTTTTTAGTACCCACAGCAGCCCAACTAGGAAATTGACGCACCCCTGCCAGATGCTTTGGCTTTCTTGAGAAAATAATATGTCAATATTCATCTACGCGTAGCATGCGCTTGCTTATAATCATGGGGATTCCGGATGATAAAGCGGCTGGTTACTTTTTATAGCTTCTTCTTCCTTGAGTACTTTCTTTTGCTCTAAGAACTGCTAGTCCTTTTAAGTCTTCTCCCCTCACTGTCCCTCGCACCTCCAATTACTGCAAACTTCACTCCAGACATGTCAGACTCGGAAGCTTTGAAAATCTTCGCAAGACAGCCTGTGTCCGAGGACATGATTGACCTCTTGGTATCCACCACCTCTGCAGTGATCCAAGTCAAGCCCGTCAAGAAAAACTTCGACCAGATGGGCAAGTTTCTCGTGGCCCAAGTGGAAGTGGCCCCATTGAAGAGCTTCATCAATGGCTTGGTCAGATACTCCAACGTGCAAACACCTACACTCATGGCATCGCTCGTGTACCTCAACCGTCTCCGCAATGTGTTGCCAGGAAATGCCGTGGGCATGGAGAGCACCCGGCACCGGATCTTTTTGGCTGCGCTTATATTAAGTGCCAAGTCGTTGAACGACTCGAGCCCACTCAATAAGCACTGGACCAAATATACGGACGGGCTCTTGACCAACCAGGAAATCAACCTGGCGGAACGTGAGCTCATTGGATTATTACACTGGAACCTTACGCTAACTGAACACGAGTTGGTGGTGGTGCTCCAGCCTTTCCTCAGCTCCATCAAGCACGACCTCAAGGAAAAGCGCGAGGCGGAAACAATGGCCAAGTCCGAGTACTACCGCTTGTCCAGCATGCACTCCAAGTCGAACCATTCCCTTGCATCGTACGAGTCTTCCAGATCCATCAACTCGGCGCTTTCCTTGAGAAAACTGTACTCGTCTCAGTACAGCCTCGGAGGCCTGGTGACTACTCCACGCACTCCGCTACGCGAGAAGTCGCCAGTCTCTGGGAATGCGCACTGTTACAATGTACATTCCAAAGGCGCGCCCTTGTTGAGTGTGCCTAGGGTTGCCAGCAAACAATACATTGCGTGAATAGTCTACTTAGGTCCCATTCAGGTCCTATTTAGGCTCCGTTTAGCCCCGCTTAGGCCCATTCCGGTTTCTATTAAGGCTCCATCTTGCTTGATGTCGCATGGAATAACTTGTTGTTCCTCTGATACCCCGCGACCAAGCTCACGCATTGTTTCGAACTCATTCTTCCATTTCTCTTTACTTCTTCTAATTTGCATTATTAATTTACACACTCCTTTGTTTACCACTATTGTAACACCACTCTATAACTGTGTCATTAGTGCTGATGAGGGTCCTCCTGCTCAGGCTCAGGCGCCACCGTGATCATAGTATCGATTCTCAAGATCGAGATGCATGCCTCCAATGCTGACTTCAACGACTTGATCTTGGACAACGTGGGCTCCAAGACTCCGTTCACGGACTCGTCCACGATCTTGCCGTTGATTAAGTCCAATCCGTAGTTCTTATACTTCTTTCTCTTCAAGTCATCCTTCTTGGCCGTCTGCGATGCCGCGTGGTATGTTCTCAACTTGGCAATCAACTCCGACGAATCCTTGGCTGCATTCACGGCCAACGTCTTTGGAATCACAAGAAGTGCATTGGCAAACTCGGCAATGGCCATCTGTTCTCTGGATCCCACCGTGGTGGCAAATCTCTCCAAGTAGATATTCAAAGCGGTCTCAACGGCTCCTCCTCCTGGCACCACGTTTCCGCTCTCCAAGGTTCTCTTCACCACACTCAATGAATCATGGATCGATCTTTGCATCTCGTCCAACAGGTACTCGTTTGGTCCACGCAACACAATCGACGATGACGAATGTTGCTTGGTGCCCTTGATCAATATACATTCATCGTCACTGATCTTGGTTTGCACCACTTCATCTGCGTATCCCAAGTACGACGACTCAAACGTCTCTTCACCATCCAAGTTGGCTAATGTGCTGACCAATGTAGCTCCGGTAGCTCTTGCGATACGTCTCAAGTCCTCTTTCTTGCATCTTCTAACACCGATGGCACCGACCTCAACAAACTCCTTCAATGACAAGTCGTCAATACCCTTGGTTGTGAGAATGACGTTTGCTCCAGCATTGATGATTTTACGGATTCTCTCAATGATAATGCCGTATTCTCTCTTTCTTATTTCCTCCAACTGATCAGGGTCATCAATGTTTATTTGAACACCCATGGCCATTCTGGCTTTCTGTAAGTTCATGTCCAAGCACGCAATCCTTGCGTTCTTGATAGACTTGTTCATGGCCTGGGAGGCCACTGTGCAGTTCAAAGCATAGCCATCCACCAACATGGATTCCCGGGAAGACTTTCCGTGGGCCTTCAAAATGTTGACTGCCTTGACGGGGTACTTTGTTTCACCCTTGGGGTTGGTTGTTTTCACGGCCAACATGGCATCCACGGCCATCTTGGCGAAAAAGTCCGAGTCGGGCCCTATGATTTTCGACAGCATGGACGTCTTGGCAATGTTGATCATGGTTTCCTTGCCCAAAGCAGACACGTTTTGCGACAAGCCCTCGTTGATGTACCTGACGGCCTCTTTCAAGGCCAATCTATAGCCTGTGATGATGGTAGTAGGGTGGATCTGGTTTCTGACCAACTCGTTGGCTCTCTTCAACAATTCACTGGCAATGATCACCACGGAGGTGGTTCCATCGCCCACTTCTCTGTCCTGTTGTTGGGCCAATTCCACCAAGATTTTACCCGCCGGGTGCTGCACATCCAATAACGAGAGGATGGTGGCGCCGTCGTTGGTGACAGTGACATCACCAATATCGTCCACGAGCATCTTGTCTAAACCAACGGGTCCCAAGGATGACTTGACCACATTTGCCACTGAGAGAGCCGCCAAGACATTTTGGTTTCTGATATCTTCTCCGGACACTTTCTCTCCGCCCAAGAATAATGTGTCTGAACGGGCGTTAGAATACATAGTGGGTGCTGTAGGTGAGAGAGTGGTAGGAAAAAAGACAAAAATTGTGTCGATTGAGCATGACACGAAAGGCTTGAATGCGACCCCAGCTTGAGTGCTTACAACAGAGGCCAATATAGTGACCAGACATTTCCCAAAAAAAAAACTTTCAAAATTATGGGATTTGTTTTTTTGATGTTTCAGGATTGTTTTGGTCTACTTCTTCTTTATATTGGGGATGTTTTGGATTTTTGGTGGCCGTTTGTTTATTCTTTCACTTTGGTCAATGCTCATATTCCCTGAAAATATAAGTGATCGGACTGAAATGTAAACCTTATAGAGAGACACTAAGCGTAAAGGAAGCTAATCATTAGCAACAAAACAACCACACAAACCAAACCAAAACCAAAACTACAACAACAAACACAAGCACAAAAACAAACACAAACGCGAAGGTACATAAATAGACGGATTTCCTATTGTTTCTTTCTTTCTCTTCTCTTTTTTTTCCTCGACTGCTTCACTGACTGGTTACCCCATACTCACATGGAATGCTCGCCACAGATTTTACTGCACCTTCTGCAGTTGCCTGCCACCTACTACCTACGAACCACCACCTACTACCAGAATTGGTACAATGACCAGAGTAGTTGTTACAGGTATTGGCTTGATATCTCCTTTGGGCGTGGGCCTCAAACACTCATGGAAAAGGCTTATAAATAATGAATCGGGGTTGGTGTCCACCACATCCTTCCCAGACTATACCTCAAGCGGCTGGAACAAAGTGCCGTCCAAAGTGGTGGGCCAGGTACCCCAAGGATCCAAAGACTCAGGGGCGTGGAATGTTCTAGACCACCTTGAAGCCAGCGAAGCAAGGCGTCTTGCCCTTTTTTCCCAGTATGGACTAGCAGCCACCAAAGAAGCGTTGCACGATGCGCATCTAGCAGAATCTCTCGACTCCATGGACCGCACCAAGGTGGGTGTTGCCGTGGGTTCGGGAATCGGCTCTTTTTCCGATATCTACGAGAATGCCACAGGCTTTGAAAGTGCTGGCTACAAGAAAGTGCAGCCGCTTTTCATTCCAAAACTACTCAATAACATGGCTGGAGGGAACATCTCCATCAAGTATGGGCTCAAGGGGCCCTTGCATTCGGTTTCCACTGCTTGCGCTACAGGACTCAATGCCATAGGAGACGCTTACAACTTCATAAAGAATGACTACGCTGATGTGATGGTGTGTGGGGGAACAGAGGCTTCGTTACACCCTCTAGCTTTAGCAGGCTTCGCACGTGCTCGTTCTGTGGTAACTGAGTATGAGTCTGAACCCAGCAAAGCCTCTCGTCCGTTTGACGGAAACCGGTCTGGGTTTGTACTAAGCGAGGGTTGTGGGATCTTGATCCTCGAGAAGTTGGACCATGCCGTGGCTAGGGGTATCACCAAGTTCTACGGAGAAGTGTCTGGGTATGGCTTATGCGGGGATGCACATCATATAACAGCACCGCAAGAGTCCGGAGAAGGGGCTTATAGGTCTATGCAAATGGCTTTGGAAAGAGCCAGACTTGACCCCAAGGATATTGGCTACATCAATGCACATGCCACGTCCACGGTCATCGGAGACCGGGCCGAGAACAACGCAATCAAGAAATTATTTGGAGAAAACAAAACGTTGTGTATTTCTTCCACTAAATCGTCTACGGGGCACTTGCTTGGGGCTGCTGGGGCGGTGGAGGCCGCCTTTACGCTTAAAGCGTTGGACTCCGGGTCCATACCCGCAACCTTGAACCTCGACAATATTGGCGGACACGAGAGTGATGATGCGGAATCGTTTTCACTTTTCGACTATGTACCAAACCACAGCAAGCAGAAGGAAATTGAACACGCCGTTTGTAATTCGTTTGGGTTTGGCGGAGTCAACTCGTCAATCGTCTTTTCAAAATGCATGTGAGCTGGACTGATGGTCTAAAAACGGAATAGGACCTTTGCAGCCTGGTCTTTAATATAGAGTGATCTTATACCAAGAGTCTATCAACACCCATGAAGAAGCTGGTTCCGCGGCATAGAATACCCAGCATCTTCCCAACGCGTGAAGTTCACATTTTGGTACGCGTTGGCATGTGTTCTGATGTACTCGGAGGTGGGGTAATCCAGAGGATCGCATGTCATGCTTATGCTGTCGGCTGGTTGGTATATGCGGATATAGTCCACCTCCAATTGACTGGGGAACACCAAGGATAGCCAGTCAATGAATGACCAGTTATTGGACATACCCAAGTTCATGATCACCGACATGGGCTCCTTGGAAATGCGTCTGAAGCCAATATTTCCATTGGGACCGAGCGAATACGACTCAATGTGAAACGTGGGGTTCTGGCCCACATGCCACGTAATGTACCCATTGTCATCGTGATTAAGGTACTCATACCCATAGCTTTGAAACTGCTGGGCATTTGTACCAAACTCATACCATGCCGGGTTAAGAGTGGTCAAACCCGACACGGCTTGCTGGAAAGGACCTCCCACGTATTCGTTCACGGCCGACACCTCTGCATTGAAGATCTTGATAAAATTATAGTCGGGCTTGTACCAGACATCGAACGGAGCTATTTGGAAAGATTGAGACACTGCACCCAATTTCAAGTCGGTGTTGATGTTTGCTTCCACGATATCGATTTCGGGTGCTCCTCGGCCTGTGCCTCTATTTGGGTGGTCCTGGCCGGGACATGTGCATGCGTTCAAACGTTGGCCGGGCAAGTAAGAGAGACCATCAGCAGACGACTGGTTGGCAGTGATGCCCGCATCGCACGACTCATAAGTATAAGGCCAAACCCCATCGGTGGTGGACAAGTAGCCAGGACGGCCCAAGTTTCCCATGGTCCAGAGCCCGGGCCACAACCCCGACACGTTTCCGTACCCGGGGAGTCGGGCCGAAATGTCAATGGCACCTTGTGTGTAGCAGAGCTTGTTCCAAGACTGCACCATACCGGACCTATAGAACAAGTTGTGGTTTTTATAGGCATCCAACTTGATGACCAAGGTACCGTTGGCCGTGGTGACTGCATCTGGGTCGTACCATTCCAAATCCTTGGTAGCATCATAATGAAGGTCAACGGCCTGGAAAAACTGATCGTCTCCATCATAGAAGGTCCTTCCTTCGACATTGAACTCGTCTGAAAACGTCAAGACCCATTCCTCGCCGTTACTCACCGTCTTCTTCAAAGCATCTTGCGGGGTATCGGGGTCTATGAGACTCGAGCGGATGGAACTGGACATTGGATACTGGTAAGCCGTCAAGATTTCGGCCGTCTCGAGTTTATGCGAAGCGGTAATATCCGAGAAGGTAAGCACGGGAAGCACGGTCAACACCGAAAACACCAGCAACCCAAAAATCACTATACTGATGAGGTTACAAGCGGAATGGCGGTTCATGCGCTTCAAATCGTGCCAGAACCGGTTCTTATCATAGGCCCCATCGGCAATGGGGTCCGGGTTATGGAGATGATCATCGTCTTCCCGGTCAGTGATATAAAGAGGAAACTGTGACGGAGGATACCCTCCAAACGGCGACAAGTCGCCCTGCACAGGCATGAAGTTTCCCTCCGGATGCCAGAGGAGATTGGACGAGTTTTGCTGGCTCTGCTGGCTCTTGTCCTCGTTATACGAGTCGGTGTGGCGGAGTGGGTACCCTTGTTCAGTGGAGTTACGTCTATTTCGGTCGTACCCCAAGCTGTAGGAAGAATGGGAGTTGGGAGAGCTGTCCACCAAGCGGCCCTCGAACGGAGGAGGCCCCAGGTGGTTGGGATCCAGAAAGGGGTTGACATAGTCGGGGTCCTGGTATGAGTCAAATGTGGGGCCGTTGCCTGCATGGTGAGGCAAGGTATCATGGGTCAAGTTTCGGCGGGCCATGTTGGACACTGTAGCAGGGCCAAGGTTGTGGATTATTAGAGAAAGGATGGAAAAGCTGAAGTCTATAAAGTTACAAATTCTAAAAAGGTCTCGGCCTGCCTGTTAAATAGGAAGCGGCGTTTTTATCCGCTCCATTGTGCTGCAAGACTTTCCATGCGCAGTTCACACACACAATGTAACTAAACATGCCTAGAATTTAGTCTAAGCCACCCTCAATGTATAATGAGACACGGCGTACAGCCCCCCGGAATCTCGAGGCCGATATCTATGCCATGATCACACCCTCTATTTCCCCCATGGCTTTATATTTCTTTCTTGACATGAGTCTTGTTTGTTTAGGTTCTGGGTGGGGACTAGACTCTGGCTAAGTTACCCGTCTAATGACCGCGGCTGGCGCGCCAAAACGTGCTTTCAAAACAAGCCTCTTTTCGATATCCCCAGACCAAACAAAAGAAGCAAAAATTTAACCAAACGAGCAACCCCCATCAAATGAACATCACCAAATGACACCATATGACACCAAATGGGGACCAAAATTTTGGAAAAAAAAAATGCCGAAAAATTCAAGTTTCAAAAAAAAAAATGAAACTTTTAAATTTTAATTGGAACACTTCCACATTTCAACATTTCATTATTAAATGAAAAATCACTAAAACAACTTTAACATCCATGGACCAACTTATTTTTGGGTGTTGTGTACCCAGCTTGTTTCCAGGTGGTGGTGTTACGGTTGTAATATGCGTTGGGATGACTCTCAATGTACGCGGCCGTTGGGAAGTCGGCGGGATCGCATGACATGTTAATGTCCTCCTCGGGCTGGTAAACACGAACATAGTCGACCTGCATGGAACTGGGGAAGTGGATGGAAGGCCAGTCAATGTATGCCCAACTGTTGGACACACCCAAGTTCATGATAATTGACATGGGCTCCTTGGACACTCGGCGCGAATTGATGTTACCGTTGGGGCCCAAGGCATTTGCTTCCATAGTGAAGGTGGGGTTGGAGCCCACATACCACGTGATGTAGCCGGAGTCGTTGTCGTTCAAATACTCGAAGCCATACGTTTGGAAGTGGTGCTCATGGTCTCCGTATTGGTACCATGTCACGTTCAATGTAGTCGTTCCAGAAACGGCCTGCTGAATGGGGCCTCCTGCATATGTGTTCATGGTGGTGACATCACTATCGTGGATCTTGATGAAGTTATAGTCTGGCATGTACCAAATGTCCATGGGTGCAACCTGAAGCGACTGAGAAGCGACTCCCGTTTTCACCGTGGTATCAACTGCTCCTTCAATGATATCAATCTCTGGGGCTCCACGTGCGGTTCCCCTGTTAGGATGGTCCTCGCCTGGACATGTACAGACATTGAGTTTTTGGCCGGGGAGATATGAAATACCATCTGGAGATGATTGGTTGGCGGTGATACCGGCGTCACACGAATCATAAGAGTATGGCCAGACTCCCTCTGCGGTGGCCAAGTATCCGGGTCTTCCCAAATTTCCCATGGTCCACAAACCAGGCCATAAACCAGAAACGTTACCGTAGTTGGGCAACATGGCAGCCACCTCAATTTGGCCTTGGGTGAAACAAAGCTTGTTCCAGGATTGGACCATACCAGACCTATAAAACAAGTTGTGGTTTTTGTAGGCGTCCATCCTCAAAATCAATGTTCCGTTGGCCGTGGTGACGGCATCTGGGTCGTACCATTCCAAATCCTTGGTAGCATCATAATGAAGGTCAACGGCCTGGAAAAACTGATCGTCTCCATCATAGAACGTTCTACCTTCAGCGTTAAACTCATCGGAAAAGGTCAAAACCCATTGCTCTCCATTACTGTTTTCCTTCGTTAAGAAATCCTTGGGCGTGTCTGGATCAATCAAGCTTGTTCTAATGGCTGCAGCGAATGGATATTGATACTTGGTCAAGATCTCATAACTTTCGGGCTTGGGGTGGTTGGTGATTCCTGAGTAGGTTAACACCGGCAAGATGATAAAAATGACGATGGCAATAATCATGAAAAGAACGAAGCCTAATAGACCGAAGAAAGACCGGCGATCCATGTATTTTAGGTCGTACATGAACCGGTTCTTGTCATATTCGGCATCGGCAATGGGATCAGGGTTGTGCAAGTAATCGTCATTCTCCTTCTCGTCGATATGCAAGGGGAATGACGAAGCTGGGTATCCACCGAAAGGAGAAAAGTCCACGTTGGAGACAAAGGGGTCCGACGACTTGGTGGACGAGTCCTCGTGGCTCAGCGAGCTCTTATAAGCCTTAGGACCCATGTTTCTAAATTGAGAGGCCAACGACGTGGATGAAACCACACGAGAGCCTGCCATGGAAGGGTAGCGGTCGAATTCCGAAGTCACCTGAATTGGGTCACCATTGTTATTTGGATTGGGCGATTGGTTGCTCAGATCTATAAAGCGGTCAGTTTCCCCTCCTCCTCTGGACGAACTGCGCAGCAACAAGTTGGACGAGTTGCCGTTTTGTGAATAAAAGCCTGAGTATGGAGCATAGTTGTGGTCGCCTTGTTGGGCCGGGTCGATTCTTAAGTTTTCTTCAGATTCAGCCAACGAAGAAGTAGGCGACTCGGAGTTGTCCAATTCGGACGCAAATGGGTTGACAGAGTTGTCGGCCACCCTGGAGTCAACGGCGTTCAGCGTCAAGTTTCTTTGGGGCATTGTGGACGGGAGAAGGCCGGCAGCAAAGGATTGAAGTTGGGCGGGTCAGTGAATGATTTGTCCGAGAACGGCTAGAAGAGGAAAACAAAGGCCTTTTTTTTATATAAAAGAAGAAGCGTACAACCTTGAGCCGGAGCAGAAGCTTGAGATTGAAATGGAAACACAAGAGAAGGCCTAGGAGAGTACTCGGATGTGAAAGGGGAAAAATCGAATAGTGAGCAAGGCCTGTGTGTAGAAGTAGAGGAATGAAGGAAGAAAGCCTTGTATACCAGACCGCACGAAAAAAAAAGCTTATATGCGAGACACATGCAGGTGATCTTGAAATAAAGGTGGAAGAAAGAGCACCGTGACTTGGCGACGAGAAGACGGTTCGGGCCCAATACTATATATAGAAGCAAGGAGTACATACAAAAGGATGTGTTAAAAGTTTAAAAAAATAGGCAGGATACCCTTTTCGAGCGTTATTTTTGGCACGGGTGCAGTGGTTACGATAAGGTTTAGGCGACCAGATCAAGTGCGAATAAGTTTAAGAGGCGGAGCGACACCTAACCAAAATAAACTGCATACATGACCGAGACATGGCCCGCCTTTGGCCAGGGGAAAGCTCGAGCCAGATGTTTGCATTTTTTTGTGGGGATCCAAAGACCAAAGGTACAACCACCACAAAACAAGGCCAACTTAGGCCAACGGGAAAAATTGATTTGACAGCTTGGAGCGCCTATTGTCAGGCGCGCCGAAGGTCAGCGATAGAGGGGTGCGTGGACGCGCTTTGTTCTTGTTGGAGGAAAAAAGCTATTTATAAGTGCGACAGCAGGGGGGCAGGCGGGGAAGAAAAATGAAAAAAAAAGGGAAGGAGCCACGTCACGTGGCCACATTCCCAAGGACCCAAGGTGTTTTCCAAAAAAAAAAAAACCAAGCATTCCGCACCAGAACCCCCCGTTTCACTGCTGAAACTTGGCATCCGCAGCCAAGGCTTGGCGCGCTTCGCTGTGGTGCACTGTTAATAAAGTTAAGTGAAGTTGCAACTCGCGCCAGCCTGCACCTGCGCGCATTCCCGATGCGGAGGCTACTAATCACGGCATTTCTCGCCTCACCCCGATGGTGTTTCAGGCAAAAAGTCCTGCAATTTCAAGCCTGCAAATTTCAGCAGTCAATTTCCACAAACGTCCAAATTCCACCAGGCAAGTTCCACCAGGCAAAATCCACAAACATCCAGACCTCTCCTTCTACTCTATTCACATAGACCAGTACACCTATTCATTCATTCATTCATTTTTTTTTCGTCCCCAAACCTAAATATATTCTTGCAATTACCTGTCTGCGCGGATTGTTAGCATGTGTGAGGATGGAATTTAGCAATCCACCACCCACTTAACGTACCACAATTATCGGTATTTAGTCTTCTATTTAGCACTCCAATTTCTTATTCTTCTACCACTCCAAATATAAATTCCAAATATAAATTCCAAATAAAATCCAAAATTAGTAATCTATTTATAGTACTCTATTTCTAGTAATCTACTTCTGGTAATCTATTTCTTGAAACTCTCGTGTTCCATGATCACCTCTTTTTCCCAGACGTTTGTCTATAGGTGGTGGTATGAAACAGGGTTAGAAGCACTGGGCCAAATGAGTGCGCGCACCTGCCCATACTCCGTCATGCTGTTTCATTTCTTGGTCTTGGTAGAACCAGCAGAAATCGTCTACTACAGCCATACAGAAATATTGGGGGTTTTCCTAACACCTTCTTATTATTCTTGTATGCAGTCGTGATATCAAGGTATCGTAACCCAAAAAATGCTACTACCAACGGTACCACTATTAGGAGTACTATTGGTACTGGCACTGTGAGATAAGCTTGATGTTCCCCTCACAGACTAATCAGCCACACTTATTACCCCTCACAGATAATTTTCGGCCAGCTCAGCTTATAAATAGCGGTGGATCGCCGCGTCATGGAAATGGGTCTGGTAAAATAATGAATGTGATTTAGCCTTTCACTACACTACTACACTATATTACTATACAAACTACTATACTACTATACCATACTACTATACTACACTATACTACTATACTGGTTCATTAGTAGTCCGTGGAACTAGAAAAGAGAAAGAAGACTTTGGGAGTGTATAAGCCAGGATAGCTTAAATTGTGTATTGTGTATTGTCCAAAGTCTGTTGTCTAAGTCTATTGTCTAATGTTATGTAGTCGTCTAACTTGTCCAATTGTGTAATGTCAGTTGTCAGGTCTAGAAGTTTGACTTGTGTATTAGGCAGGCTTTAATTGTCCAATCTTTAATTGTCTAATTGTCCAATCTTTAATTGTCTAATTGTCCAATCGTTTTGTCTGATGGTCCAGGTCCCATTTTCCATCGTCTCATTTCATAATCGTCTAATCATCAACCCATTGCCTGGAAGTTTTCTAATTGTTTATTGAATAGTACGGGAAATCTAGAGATGTCATCTCTAACCCATTATGAGCATACGTACCCATATAGCGTAATTGTCCCGTTTCGCATCATTAATACACCTACTCCTAGAATCGTCCTGCCACCACCAATATTCAATACTAGCCCTTAATAATATTTCACCACTCAATTGAAACCCCTTGGACAGAAGTAGTATTAGCAGTACTGGTAATAGTACTGGTAATAGTACTGGTAATAGTACTGGTATTAGTACTGGCAATAGTAGTAGTGATGAGGATCAAACCAACGGATTCTATTAATAACTATCAATGTATCATAGTTTTGACAATTTGGCAATCTCAGAGGCCTAATAAGAAGTACCTCAAGGGGAGGAAGAAAAAGGATTGGAATTAAATGGTAGACCAGCGAAATAAGGGAAGCGTGCGACTTTATATACCCGAGTTATTCTTTGCAGCATATTTCTTTGCAGCTGTTTCAGAATGGTGGCAACCGCATGCACACAAAAGCAGGAGAATATTATATAAGAACCCCAATCCCTTTACAATTTACACCCACCTTTTTTTATGGCTTGACTCTCGCCCCTTGGCACCCTTAAAGAATATAAGCATGCACCAAAAGTGGAAGAGCTATAGAATGTCTCAACCCATTTATACTCGAGTACCTCATGATTCAATGGTGAATACTTTTTTTCCAGACTTTACCATGACTCAATGGTGAACACTCTTGTTGACTAGATCTTCGACACGGGTCAAAATGACCCCAGAGACCCAAAAAATTAGGACGTGAAATAATAGGAAGTGTAAAAATAGAATGTGAAAAAATGGGACGTGAAAAGAAATAGAAAGTGAAAAGAAATGCTAAGTCAACTAGTTTACGGTTATATTATTCATGATGTTTGAACTAGGAAGAAAACCTCAATACGCCCTGATAATGTCACTAGCACACTTGGAAGCCTGGAACATTGTATCATATACTAGTATGTTTGGAATTCAGGAGTATCCAGTTTTAAACCAATTGTCTAAAAATATCAATATCAATATACATATGGATATAGATATAGATATATATAGATAGATATGGATGTGTTGTAGGCAGGTGATGCAGCCGCACAGCTTATACACCAGGCGATAACGACCGCGCGCTATCACTACTCCACACTCTTCACTTGACCAGCCAAACCACACCTTACCACACCTTGCCACGCCTTTCCACCAACCTTGCCACCCCCGACCATGTCATACACTCCGCACGGAAACGAAGATGACAATTCGGCTCACACAGATACGTTTCTCCTGCGTGTGTTTGGCCTACATTCCGTCTACAGCCGCTTGAATGAGAACTACCACTACTATGACGAGGAGGACCTGCTAGGCATGCAAGCGCCCACCAGTATGGAGAGCACGGGGGGATTCACAGAGAGTTTCTTAAACCCAGACCATGATACAGAAAGAAGAGGGAGGGAGAGAAACCAGGATTCAGACAGAGTGTTGGACCGAAACTTGGATTCACACGGGTTTTTGCACAGAACCCTGGATCCGCTCCAGTACTCGCCTCCGGACTATTCCAAACGGCTCAATGCCGACCGGACAAATCAAGACAAGAACTTGCTTGATTCGGAACCGGATCTGGACGTGTACACCGACTCCCTGGGTCCTCCATCTCCATTACTTGAAGGGTTACGGCCGCTTAAGGAAGGAACAAGGCCCCAAGCCACGGCGATAAAACCTCCCTCGCCTTCAAAAAAGGCCTTGGAGACCGAACGCTCCGTGATGTTCCAGCTTCCGGGCCGAAACAACGGGAAAGCTGACCAAAGTCTACCGCTTTTCAACGCCAACGTGTCTTTTCGGAAACAGACTGCACAACAGAAGCCCGTTCGGCCTCAGTACCAGCGGCGTGGCACCAATAAGATCCACATTCCTCCCAAGGAGCGGGCGCTCTACTTATGGGCCAATATCGTTAATATGGACGAGTTTCTTATTGATGTGTACTATTACTATCGAGGCAAGGGACTTATGAGCATTTTGGCCAGCCGCATCGTTGACCTTTTGATTTTGATCTTTACGCTTTTGCTCACCACGTTTCTTAGGTGGGGAATCGACTATGACAAGTTTTTCAGTCACTGGCAATCCAGTTCGGGCTCGGTGATCACGCTTAAGGACCTCGTGATCCAAGGGTTTCTCATCCACCGGGTCCCAGCATCCGTCAAGTTCCTCCTCCTTGGATTTCTGGGCTACATCGGGCTCCGCGTGCTCCAGCTCTACTTCGACGCCAAGTACAAGTTATCTGAGCTTAGGAACTTCTACAGGCACTTGCTCGATATAGCAGACGATGGAGAACTCATGACCATCTCGTGGTCCACCATTGTGGAACGCATAATGCTCTTGAAGGACCAGAACTCCTTGACTGCTTCCAGCCACCGTTCTCTGTTGTACATGAACGACCTCAACTCCAAGGTGCGTTTGAATGCCCATGACATTGCCAACCGTATCATGCGCAAGGAAAATTACATGATTGCACTTATTAACAAGGATGTGTTGGACATTGCAATCCCTCTACCACGATTTTTATCTGAAATAGCCTCCAGCAAGTCTGTTCTCACGCGGACATTGGAGTGGAACATTAAGATTTGCATCAACAACTTCATCTTCAACGATAATGGCCAGGTAAACCCCAGCGTTTTGAAAGAAGCATCTCGCAATCTGATGTCCCAGGAACTCAACTCACGGTTCAAAATGGCGGCCATTATAAACCTCCTACTTTGTCCTTTCATCGTCATATATTTTGTGCTCCTATATTTCTTCCGCTACTTCAACGAGTACAAGGCCAACCCGGCGTCTTTGTTAGGACTCAGACAATATACGCCTTGGGCCGAGTGGAAGTTGAGAGAGTTCAATGAATTGTCCCATTTCTTCAACAAACGCTTGCACCTCTCCATTGGCCCTGCTAATACTTACATCAGCCAATTCCCAAGCAGCGTGCTTGTCATCAACTTGTTGACGTTGATCAATTTTGTTACAGGTGCTTTGATTGCCGTTCTAGTGATTATGGGATTGTTGTTTGAAAACGAAGAGCATAACTTCTGGTCTTTTGAGCTAACCGAGGGAAGAAGCACGTTGTTCTACATCAGTATCCTCGGTACGTTGTTTGCAGTGTCAACAAACCCCGAAAAGGCTTCACAAATCACCAGCACGGCTGAAAATACCAACTCCAGAGCTGCCTCTTTTTTCTACGACCCCGAGGCCAGCCTCAGGTACGTATCCCAATTCACACACTACTTGCCCAGCTCGTGGAACGGACGGCTCCACACGGTGGAGGTCAAGAATAAATTCTGTGAGCTCTACAACTTGAAGATCGTGATCATCCTCAACGAGATCTTGAGTTTGATTCTCACGCCGTTCGTGCTCTGGTTCAAAATCTCCAACAATTCCAGTGCCATCATCGATTTCTTCCGGGAGTACACGATCCACGTGGATGGACTTGGGCACGTGTGCTATTTTGCCATGTTCAATTTCGAGGAGAAGGATAAGAACATGATGGTTGGAACCAAGGCCTCGCATAAGGCGACGCAGAAACGCAAGGATAAAGCCAAAAAGGCCAAGGCCACACGGTCCGATTCCGAAAGTTCCAGCGAAGGCGAGTTGGACGGGCTCGACGATTATTACCAAGACGACAAGATGATCAAGTCGTACATGTACTTTCTCGAGAGCTACGGCAACAAAGGACCCAAAGCGGCACATGAGCAAGAACGACCTTTTTCCGCCAAAAATTTCCTGCCCTCAGTCTTGGGTCAGGGAAAAAGACACGATGATATAGGTAACTCCTATGACTTGAACCCGTCCATGGTCGAGAGCATCAAGGTCAAGGATAAGGGCCGCAAGGGAGTGTTAGGCATGATCAACCAGTTCTCCAAACAAGAAGCCCAATAGTGAAAAATGGAAATGGAAATGAAAATGGAAATGGAAATGAAATGAAATGGTCGATTTTCATTGGTCAAGAATTATGGTACTGAAGTTGGTGGTGGTGGTGGTGGTGGTTGTGTTTGCAGCTGGATGGCTCAGCAGCTCAGTGCGATAGTGCATTTGCAGTGCGCGCAGCGCATCTCATCAAAAAAAAGCATCTGCTGCACTACCATTCGTACAACTCCACATTTCCTACACCACAGGAATTCCACTGTTTCAACTCAGTTTCAACTCAGTTTCACATCAGGACCAGGCCAGTTGCATTTTCTATAGATGGCAGGATCGCAGTTGAAACAGCTCAAAGAGGCTCTTCGTGCCAAAGGGTTGGTGGGCCAAACCAACGCCAAGAAGAAAAATCGGAAGATCGCCCCCTCTGAAACCAGAAGAGACAAGGAGGACAAGGAAGAGCAACTTGGCAAGATCCGGAACGACTTCAACCGGTTCGACCAGCGCATCAACCGGTCCAAACACGACTACAGTGTGATTTCCGGAGGGAAGTTCGTCAAGGCTGGGTCCAAGCAGCACAACGACACCGCCAAGAACAAGACGCACGTGGAGCATGCCATGAAACAGGATTATGACGAGGAGAAGAAACACAAGAACCGGACGGGAGGAATTCTTGATAAGCGGTTTGGAGAGCAGGATAAGAACCTCTCGCAGGAAGAGAAGATGTTACAGAGATTTACAAAGGAACGGCAGAAAAGTTCACGGCAAAACGTGTTTTCTTTGGGAAGTGATGATGAAAGCGATGGAGACGATGTAGATGGCGGGTTTTCGCTTACGCATTCAGGTAAGTCGCTTGATTACGCCCAGGGTACGGATTTGGGACTGGGACTGGGCAACACGTACGTGGATGAAGATGCAGTCTCGGAACCAGCTCGCAAGAAGTCCAAGAAGGAGGTGATGGCGGAGGTCATAGCCAAGTCCAAGTTTTACAAGAAACAACGGCAGCAGGCGTTCGAGAAGAACCAGGAGGAGATCATGGACTTGGATGATGGATATTCCGATGTGTTGGGCGAGTTAAGACTGGTCAAGGCTTCAGGAAACTTTGCTAAGACCAAAGATGATCTTGACTACGACGCCAAGGTGCGGGAGCTTACGTACGACCGTCGTGCTGTTCCTGCAGACCGAACCAAGACCGAAGAAGAGCTTGCACAGGAGCACCGGGAGAAGATGCAGAAGTTGAACGAGGACCGGATGAAGCGGATGAGCGGGTTGGAGGAGGCTGAGGCCGGTGCTGATGATTTGGACGACGATTTCTGGGCCGGAAGCGACAATGGAGAAGAAAATGGGGAAGGTGAAGATTTAGAGGATGGAGAAGGAGAAGAAGAGGACCTGGACGCTGAAAGCTCCTATGGCAGACCCAAAAAATCCACTGCTCCAGCTCTCATCATGCCAAGCACCCATGCTGAGTTTGCACAACAGACAGAAAACATGACCGAAAAGGAAACGGCCGGCCACATCAAGAAGCTCATGCTGGCGTATCATCCTCGGCTTGCCCAAGGCAATAAGGAGCGCATCGATGAGTTTGTGGGGATTTTGTTCGAGCACATTCTCCATGTGAGCAACCAGGAAAACACCAATTCGGCTATGGTGGATGAGCTCACCAAAACGCTCCGCTCGTTGGCAGAGCAGTACAACGAGGCGCTCATCAATGTCATCCGAAATGTTCTCTTGCAGGTGGAAGAGCGGGTGGTCGCTCAGACTCTTCAGCAGCAGGACTTGGTGTGTTTTGTGGTGCTAGGGTACTGTTTCTCCACGTCCGACCACTACCACTTGGTGGTGACGCCAGCATTGATCATCATGAACCAGTACCTCAGCATATTGGTTGGAGACCTTCAGAATGCCACGGCCCAGAGGCTAGGCCAGGGCTTGGCCATCTGTGAGATTCTCTTGAGCTACCAGTCGTTTGCCAAGAGATATGAGCCAGAAGTGGTGGCATTCATTAAAACGTGTGTGCAGTCGCTCTTGCCATCTGGCTCCAAAGAGTCCGAAAGTCTCTCGATTGACTCGTCATTCAGGTCACAGAAAGAGGTTGTTGGCCCCATGAAGATCCAAAGTCTTTTCGGCAAAGCAGCTGATGAAAACGAGTTCAAGTTCAATCTCCTTGCCAAATCTCTCAGTGTCATGGATAAGTGTGTGGATTTATGGAGAGACAAGGCCGCCGCCATTGAGGTTGTGCATATGTTTGAAGAAGTGTTGAAGGTGGCAGTCCGGTACTACAGCCAGGCGTTGCCACAAATCGGGCAGATGTTGGGCCGGTACAGCAAACTCACCAGCAACATGAGCAGCAGCCGCAAGCCGTTGACGTTACAGGAGCACAAGAAGTTGGCGATCAAGACCATGGCACCAAAATTCGAGGAGAACTTCAACCCCGACAAGAAGTCGTACGACCTCAACCGCGAGAGACAGGAGGTGCAGAAGATGAACAACTTGGTGAAGAAGGAGAAGAAGCTGGCGCTCAAGGATATCCGCAAGCAGACCAAGTTTGTTGCCAGAAGACAGATCGAAGAGAAGAAGACCATGTACTCGGACTACCACAAGAAAATGGCCAGCATTGTCAACTCCATTTCTACGGTGGAGGGTGCCGAGAAGAACCAGTACGAAAGAGACAGGAAGAAACGTCAGAACCAGCGTTAGTCATCTATGCGTCCTATCTCCATGCCATAGGCTTGAAGTATGTGTTGAGATCCAGAATACCAAACGAAATGAAAGAATAGAGTAAGTGTATCTAAGTAAATAGTAGGTGTAGGACTCTATACTTGACAAGAAAGACATTGTGATAGAGTGTACTGGTCTAGTGGAGTTTCTCCTGCCACTGTAGGATTGTGGTCTGTAGGATTGTGGTGGTCTGTATGGTCTAGAGGATCCATTCACCGAGGATTTGATGGGATCGGGATCCATAGTAAATCTTTATTTTTTAGAATTCTTGCTGTTGATAATTACCTAATCATTGTATTCATACATTAAATAGTCCTGAAAATATATTAATACTAATGAGAATTTAGTTAAATGACTTATTGGGTCCGTAGAGTTTAGGATCACTCCTGGAACAATTAAAAACATGTGGACTTCCATGGATTAAATAGATTTTTCAATAGGCTAATCATATCTATAGTTGTTATTTTAGTATACCCATTGTGTTGTCTTTGACAAGATCCTCGTCACTATACCGTACTGTACTATACCGATTTTGTTTACTTGATTTGAATAATTTTTTTTTGACCTAATCCTATATCAAATTTTAAGCAATCTCTTTATAGTTTTAATGTTTTCTTAGTATTTATTTAGAATACGTTCTACAGATCCTTTAAGCCATTCTGATCAATGCTTGCCCTCTATGTCTAACCGCAGCTGCTGGCACATATTTCAGTGGGTAAGACTCTTTCATAATTATTACTATTATTTAGAAATTTATAGTTTATCTTTTATTAAATCTTTTATTTAAATATTTTTCTCGTAGATAACTTGATCAGTCGTTAAGAAAAATTTCTTACCTGATAAATTATCTACTTATTCAATGCATAAAATTTATGTAGCAACATTACAAATTATTTTAAATTTACATCATTTAGGATATATTTAAATACTGATATAATTTCATCCAACAAAGCATCACATCTCTATAGTATCTGTATCTCTGTAGCAATTCTTCGGTGACGTCTCCTTAGTATCTTAGTATCTTTAAGACCCAATCAGCACTAATCTCCTATAGATCTTCTATAATCCCTAAAGTATCCCTAGAGTATCTGTAGTCTATAGCTTATGATATCTCCTGTGGTATCTAGCTGATTCCAGAGTATCCACTATTCTCGAATGATCAATTCTTTAGTCTCTTCGACTGCTCATAGTTTTACCCCAATGTACTAGATTTATTCTGCATACTCTTCTTGGATTCTGGATACACTAAAGTATCAGCAGTCTCAGTCTCAGTATCAGTCTCAGTCTCAGTCTCAGTCTCAGTCTCAGTCTCAGTATCAGTCTCAGTCTCAGTATCAGTATCAGTATCAGTATATCAGTGGAGTAGTAGTATAGTTGGTATAGTTGGTATAGTAGTAGAGTCAAATTCTGTTCTAGAGTAGTTCTTTTTCGCCAAGATTCTGTTTTAGAGTAGTTCTTTTTTGTCAAGATCTGTTCAAGGGCCCCTTCGGTCGAATGGAAAGCTATACACTTTTTGACCCCAAAGCTTCCCTAGGAACCTATTGAAAACGGACCATTGCTTAATGCCGTGGCTATACTCATATGGCTCATCATCACCTTCTTGAACATTTACTTGGTTTACTTATCCTGATTTGATTTTTCAAGAACAGAATTGAATGGAGATTTTGAAGATATGATGATGTTGTACATTGTTCGTCTTGGAGTGTCCACCATTCAATATCTAGGCCCAACTATTCATAAGAGGATTATCATTTCTTAGAGGTGGTTTTGACCAGATGGAGAGCCTTGAATTGAAAATGTGTTGCATTTCAACATCACTATCATCTGTGACCAATACCACTTCACTACACTACACTTCACTACACTACACTACACTTCACTACACTACACTACACTACACTACACTACACTACACTACACTACACTACACCAAAAAGCATGGTGAGATTGGATGCTCCCCACTAAATTTCCAATTTATTCAAGTAGTTTTACTTAACCTTAAGCCATTAGCTGAGTAAAATATATTTTCAAAAGATTCCCCCATAGTACCCTTAAAAGATTCCCCCAGAACTCCTCTAGAGGTTCCCCCAAACGGTCTCTCAAGACACTTTCAAAAGACTCTATAAAATAACCCCCAACATAAGCCATTTTTCAGATCCCATCCTTTTCAAAAATTCACTTCCATTCTTTCCAATAATTCACTTCAATTCTTTCCAAGCATCTATTCCCACTCCCACTTCTTCCAAATCTTTACTCCCACTTCTCAAATCTTGAATGAACATTTTGTCTGAATGAACATTTTGTTCTTCAGTTTTGATGGCATTCTATCTTGATCTTGATCCTGTGGAGCAGGAAATTCCCAGAAGAAAGTGAACGATAAGCCACTCGAAAGTCCAAGCCACTCGAAAGTCCAAGGTTGATACAGGCCAAGAGAAATCATAATTCCAACATTAGGCTTTGAAATTGAGGGTGGCTGATCCTCGATGACGTCCGGATCATCAAAATTGGCCACATAGCTTTCACTCGTTGCATCGAGTACTGGTGTAGTGGCCAGGTAATTCTTGATTCTTTTGCAATTCTACATGATTCCACTTCTGTCTAGAACAGGTACACCACAATGCCATTTTTTTTCGGGGACTTGTGATAGAATACGAATAGAAAGTCGATTCCAAAAGCAACCTTGGGTGCCTTGTGTAGGCTTCAAACAATATTACTATTCCCTCAATGTTTCCATGGGCATATATACAGTAGAGTCTAGTGCACCTTCTGGAAATCTCCCTTGACCAACTCTTCAAGCACAAGGCTGATGTTGTTAGCACTTTTGTCGATCTTAACAATGGTGTTTGGAGCAGGACCCAAGATATCGTGCAATGGGTTGCTAGTTTTTCTTCATCTGTTGAACAGGTTCTTAGCTTGAACCAAGAACGAGACGTTTCTCGCTTGGACTCATTGAAAGACGCTGCCCTTCTAGTTAAGACGGAGAGCCCTGAATTGGTTGAAAAGATCCAAAAATCTACAATTTGTCTTATTATTATAAAACCGAGTTCTTCAGAATTCACATAATTATTCTGACGACCATATACTTATTTTTAAGCATTTGGGCCACGCCACCTCTCACCCACTACGTTTCTCCAACAACAACAACCTTCTTCAACACTTCAACACTTCAACACTGTACATATACTGGACATGTTCATTTCTTTTTACCCTTAGCTACATACCCTTCTTTTTCTTCCTTTGACACGTACCCAATATTTATCTACATGATAGTCTACCATTCTCCAGCCGTAAAATCATACTATCATAGCCCATACTCTACTCTTTTTAATTTAAACACCGGGAATTCTCATTGAGTCCACGCACACTCATGATGTGAGTTCGCATTACTATTTCTACTTGTATTTCTTTTGCTACAATGGATAACTGTACCTGGTATTAAATATTAGATGGATTCCAATTATTTGGTCTATCTTAGGGTGTACTGGTTTCCATGAAAAATGTACTCCTGTTAATACATAAAATGTTGAACCGTATACTCCATCAGATATAGTAAATGAAGAAAACATCAACTCAAACATTTGTAATATAACAATCAAATGTATTTTCTATTACTATTAATTAAACGTATGGTTTTTATCTACAGTTGACAGCTTACTATTTTGCTTCTTTTCTGAATATTTATCTTTAAACGTTAATCCGCTTTTATCTTCGTGTATTGAAAATGTCTATACATTTTACTCCATTTTTGCCTACGCTCCCTTTTTATCGCTTTTAATCTAACTGACCATATCTTTAAATCCAACTTGCTTGATTTTGTCTGAGTATTCTTGCAATTTATCATAATAAATCCCTACGATCACTACTATTCTACACCACTATTATAGTCTATGATGATACACTACTAGGAACAATGATGTCATTTTTCTGCTTCAAAAGACCATCTGGAAACGTAGGCTCTATGCTCTGCACTACTATCCTACACTCCTGGTCCTACTCTGGAATGCTCCGGAAACAGTACTGTGATCCTGGAACTACACTATGATACTATAATCCTGGGACGATTCTGGACGATTCTGGACGATTCTGGACGATTCTGGACGATTCTGGACGATTCTGGACGATTCTGGACGATTCTGGACGATTCTGAGACGATTCTGAGGGTACAGATGCTATGCTAACCAACTTGAAATTCTCTGTGACATGAAAGATACTCATTTCTCTAATAAATCACTAGAAACCGACTTCTGATCCTGATTCTGATCCTGATTCTGAATCTGATTCCAAAACACAGTCTAAGACTAAACAAATCGGATCTATACACTACGATGACTGATCTTCTGGCTACTACACTATACTTTATAGCCTGCACACTCCACCTAGCTCATACTTGGTACATGAAAAGTGAGTCTTGTCTTCCACAATCATTTTCACTCACCGTTACTTATATTATCCCTGATGGTTATTTTACTAGTTACTCAGATATTTCATTCCACTACTTTTTCTTTTTCTTTTTCTTTTTCTTTTTCTTTTTCTTTTTCTTTTTCTTTTTCTTTTTCTTTTTCTTTTTCTTTTTCTTTTTCTTTTTCTCATTTTCATGATTATGATTGATATTTAATATCTTTATATCAAATTTAAGTATATCTCCATGGTACTTTCTTCATACTACTTATACACTGCCTTCGCATATTACTTGTACACTCGTTCTACTTGACTCGGTGGTACTTATACATGATATTAAATCTGACATAGATTACAGTATAAATTGGAGAATGCTCGAGGTCTCGCACAGGTATTAGATCGGAGGCCGACATTCTTGCAGCCAGCCCTGCCGATGAGGCGTGCATTATACCGACATTTTAATACAACAACATCACGCGGGCAGCACTTAAGCCTGGGACGTGGAAGGAACACCCACTCTGGCGGTGGAGCGCGAGCCGCCAAACAAGCCACCTCTGAAGATGGAGATGATGGTGAACACACCGGAGGCCAAGAAGATGAAGAAGGAAAAGTAGAGGAAGGCCACGGAGGTCTGGGCCTTTCTGCATCTTCCGCTGGAGCCTTGAGTAATCTTGTTTCCGTCAACGTAGGACTTGTTGCTACAAGAGTGCACTCTGATACCGGCGGCAATGGCGGTGGCGGCGGCAAACGTGAACACAATGTTCAAGAAGTCAAAGATGGCCAACACCACGGGCCATGCAAAGGCAGCAAAGAGGTACGCCAAGATACCATAGAAACTGGAGGTCAAGATGGCAAAGGTTGCAGCAAAAATGGCAAAGTTGACCTGGGGATTTGACTGGTAGCTGGTGGAGGCGGCAAGAGAGCCGGTGATACCGAGGACGATCACCAAGAACACAAAGTTGACTACTCTCAAGATAGTGTCTCCGATTGCCAACATGATTATTTTTTTTCTTTGTTTTGGATTTGTTAGACGGGGATTAACAAGGGGCGGTTTCTAAAGGATTTGCAACTGCGACGACAACTGGAAAGGTTGAGGAGGAAGGGTGCAGAAGAAAGAAAGCTTGGTTCGTTAAGGAGTTGAAGAAAAAACCAGGTCTGGAAAACGGCAATGCAATTTAGGTTATATATGTGCGTTTCCAGAAACAAACCACAGCAAGTGAATTTTAGGGACCTCCCTCTGCAGTGTGCATGATCGGCCTGTATATACGCTGTTTTGCTTTGTCCTGAAACAGGGAATGTACGAGTTCCGAGGGTACATTGTGCAGGCCGCGCATGCTCCATGCCAACCATCGGCCCCAAATTGGTCGCCCCCAGTGGCTCATGCCGTCTGCTGTTCAAAGTACTTGCGCACGCTATCGGTATTTGCAACCTGGGCGGCGGTTTCACCGGCTGCGTTTTCCACCAATGCATCCGCCCCAAGCTGGGTCAACAAAACCCCTACATCCCCGAGTCCTTCCGCCAATGCATGGTGAAGGGGCGTCCAACCATCGTTATCCTTGGCGTTGACATTGGCCTTGGCTTCCACGAGCATTCGGATGATGGGCTGGTTGCCCACGGATGCTGCCCTATGGAGAGCAGTGTACCCTCTTTTATCCTTGGTGCGGACCGAACACTTGTATACATCAAGGAGCAGTTTGACAAGATCCACATGGCTTTTGCTGGTGGCCAAATGAAGACACGTGGCTCCCGAGCCGGTCTGGAGATCTATGTCTGGCTTTGGGTCGTGCGCCATCAACAAGCCCACGATGGCGTCATTTCCAATAGCACACGCAATGTGCACGGGTGTCCAGCCACTATCATCGACCAACTCGTCCAAATCGCCTTTGGTGTATGGGAGGAGGATCTTGACAATGGGTTCGTGGTTCATACTGCATGCCCAATGGAGTGGTGTACGGGCGTCTTCATCCTTTAACACGGCCACCTTGGGGTTTTGGTCAAGAAGGCTCTGTAACACTGCAGCCTGGTTATCTCTTGCAGCCTCGTGGGCAGCAAACTTGGACATGAGAATAGAGGGGTTAAAGAATAATGGATGGAATAAGAGGTTTCAAAGGAATATCTTTTTTAATAGATGGTTCAATGGGTCGATGTTTCAATGGCGTTTCAGTGTTTAGTGATCAGGTGAGGTGGGGATGTGAGGTGGTGGGAGGTACGGGTCTACGGGTGCATGTCTCAGAAGCTTTCATAAGGGCAGTGCAGGCCAACACCCGTGCACCACCACAGCAAGCGGCAGCAGGATCTGCCAGCAAGCAAGTACGAGGAACTAAAGGTGCACGGCTGGAATTGAAAAGAGGTTGAAGGTGAAAAGCGGCACATCAAATGGCAGCTTGGCAAAGCACGGCTGAACCCTCAGAGAGGCTTTCGGGGCTGATGCCAGCGTCTGCCGTGCTTCGAAGCCTTGCGGAGGGTGAGTGATTTTAACCTGTTTGGTTAAATTGCCATGGGCAACCGAAACATCCGCCCCGAAGCGAGTTCCGGCCGTGGGTTCCAAAGCAGCGCGAGTTCCGGGCCCGCGAAAATTCCACATCCGGCCTCGCCCCACGTCCCTCTGTGCATGAGGTCAGAGAAGCGTGCGAGTTCCGAGGGCAAGTCACTCATGGTTCGTTTGCATGCGCACTACGTCATGATGCAAACAGTCTTATGCCCGGGGCCGAAAGCACCTGATCATCTGGTGGAGCCAATGCGCCAACGGGCCATTGGGCCTGGGTATCAAAGAACTTGATCCATTCTCACAATCTTTCCATCATCTCTCGGCAATCCCTCGAAAAAACCCGGCGCTCTTTACTTGCTAAACTTCCTTGGTGATGACTGTGCGGCCGCTGGGATGCATGCGCGCCTCCTAATTGGGCATGTTCTATCCCAAAGGGTACATCTTTTTTATTTTTATGCTGGAATGCGGCGGTAATGGCAACTTGTTAAACATGCTAATGTTGACGTTTGCCGGCCTCCATTGAATGTTGCTGACCGGGAAAACATCCTTTCATGGAAGGTCCAGGCGCACGCTCCAAACCAGGTCCTTACTAAGGGCCATGACTTTTCATCTCAGGCCATGACTCAATACGGTCATCTCAATACTATGACCAAGAGTCACCCAAACATCAGAACCACTTTTCCAATTTCCAACTCCATGAATTCTTGTTGGTCCAAATAACTGTGGCTCTGTGTTTCTCAATACCTTTCACCCAAGAGTCATGCAAAAGTCCAATTTTCAGTACCTTCCAGAACCAAATTTTGTATTTGGTCTTAGTGGTTTTGGTGGTTTTGGTAATTTCGGTACTTTTTATTTTTTTAGTGGTTTTAGTGGATTTGATGGATTTGATGGATTTGATGGTTTTAGTGGTTGGTGGTACCAAGGGCCTGAAGTCTCACCCATGGCTTTCCTGTACATTAGCTCAATCATATGAGTCAATGACGGTCTATCTTAGGGTCTAGGGAAACCAACAAATCCACCAGTCTATAGTCGTAGTCAGCAGCAGTGTAGTACATCAATTCGGAATAGTAGTTTTGGTCTTAGGACTTAATAAAGCAAAGTTGTATCAATTGTATATTCGTATACTAATTACACCTTAGAGGGATCCTAAAGGATTCATCTAATCGGCGAACCTGTTAGTTCTTATATACTTTCCTAGCTACTTCGGGTAACCCTTTGGGTTATCTGACTGGCTGGTTCGTAGGCATAATTTGGAATAATTAGGATAGTACTTTGGAATACTTAGGAATAACCAGGAATACTTGTAGAGTAGTAATTCAAATCCCCCAGTCGCTGTGGAAAAGCCCGAAAAAGAAGCATTTCGGCTATTACCAAGAATTTGGGTTAGGGAGAGCACGATTTTCAGCTTACCTAAAAGGTTCTTGTAAGTAATATAGTGGTAGATGGAGTGAAGTAGATGGAGTGAAGTAGATGGTAGTGACGTATATGCAGGATAGTAGTGGATATAGTAGTGGATATAGCAGTGGATATAGAAAAGCTAGTAAAGGGGCACTTTCTAGTCTATGATCCCCATTTTTTAGGAATTTTTCCAGGAAAAAACGTGGCCGCGTACGATCCGTTTAAAGTATTTTCCAGGCTAATTTTAGGCGAAGTTTCAAGGGAGTGGACAGTTTGTGGGCATCACTGGTCAGTGCATTTACGTCAAAGTCAGAGAAGACAAAAGACAAAAGACAGAAATGGAAGAGACAGAATTGGAAAAAAGACAGAAAAGGAAAAAAAAGAGAGAGAAAAAGAAAATAAAGAATGGAGAAAGGGCTGGGAAACTTGGAGGTTGTGGGGACTGGACAGATTCACGTGTTTATTTGAAGACACCGGGTTCGTTATGTACAGGAAATAAGTTCCAAGTGGTTAAAAGTATTAGCTTCAAAACCAAGCCTGAGACAGGACTGAGACAAGCCTGAGACAAGAATGAGACAAGACTGAGACAATACTTGACTCTAGGAGTGGGATGCACGTGTGATATCAAGAGTAGGGTTAAAAGTAGCGTTGTTGTTGGTATTGAGAGTTACCTAGGAAAATGCAAATCAGTACAAATCGGTAAATCTGTATGGTTGGTCATGCAACGGAAGGATGAATGGAGAATTGCGAGTTTGGTGATCTCGACTTGGAATTGAATCAGCCGGGATTCAATCAGCCGGAATTCAATCAGCCGGAATTCAATCAGCCGGGACTCAATCAAGCCGTTGTCCTTTTTTCAAGAAAAGAGCTGCCCGACAAACTTGTCGAATGTATTTGACCAGGTTATCATCTTTGCAAAGTCCCGCTGTTTGAGGCTTGAAGAGCCAATATTGATACCTCATTTGTGGACGCTCTGGTGCATGCCATCCCGTACCAATCAATCTCAATTGTTCTCAGTAAATGATTCTGCACCAAGGTAATTGTCATAAATAGATGCCTTGTCAGGCTAAGAACTGTCAGACTAAGTATTGTCAGGCTAAGTATTGTCAGTATCAACTGATAGTCAATTTTTCAGCCAACTTCGCCACTTGTCAGTTTAGTAGTGGCATGATATGTGTTGGACCCGGTCTAGGGGACTCCTTTATGGTTCTGGGCCTGCGTCTGGGGATCATATTCATTGTCAGAGTCGGAGTCGGAGTCGCTAGGAGGCTCGGTGTAAAATGGCGCGGCGATAATCTTCATATTACCATTGCTGCTCATTTGCAAGTCGAGCGACTCGTTCTTCCCGTTCATCGCCGACATGTAAGACCCCGACCGCGAGGCCGAGTTCATCCCAGAGGCCCCACTGTAGTTGTAAGGCTCCGACCGGCGGGCCTTGGCCCCGGGTTTCTTCGTGCTGCCCGGGCCACGAGCAATGGATGCCGAAGTGAAGGAGGTCAGTGGTTGACGCGACTCTCCCACAGTTTCAGCCTGGAGGTCTCTAAGATATCTCTGGTAATCGTTGCTTGATTCCGAGACATTGTCGCTGGACTCGCTGGAGGTGTCGCTCACCCCTGGCGAGAGGCTGCTTATGTTGGGCCCTAAGCCAGCAGGGACTGCCGTCGTGTACGGATGCTCGGACCAACTTAGGTTTTCCTGGATGGAGCTCAATTCCGCTGCCTCCAAGGCCGCGCGGACCTGGTCTGCTCCGGGCGATGACGAGGTGTTGGAATGGTCCTTGCTGTTATGTATGTATTCGAGTGTCCACTCGTTGGGAGGCGTGTTGACGAGACTGTGGATTCCTCCTTCGTTCGCCAAATGGGACATGTCGAACCGCTTGCTCTGAAACTTGGTCGAGAGCCGTGAGTTGGAGCACTCCTTGTACATCAAGTCCACCTCCTCAAGCCGCAAGCCCTTGGTTTCGTACACCATGAAGTAAACAAACACCAACCCGGCAAAGTTCAAGCTGCCCCAGATGAAGAAGATCTTGTTGCCTAATGCTGCAGTGTGTGACACCGTGTGGATCAAGTATGGCGTGATGTAGGCAAACACAAAGTTGATCAACCAGTTGGTGGCAGCCGTGATGGAAACTGCCTTTTGCCGGATACTGATACCGTAGATGTCCGAGCAGATGGCCCATGTACACCCACCCCACGAAGAGGCAAAGCACGCTATGAAGATACACGAGAAGAGTATGCTCACCACGGACTTGGCCTCCGTTGACGTCATGGTAACTCCCACAATGGCAATAATGAAGTTGCTCACCGACATGCCCACTCCTCCAAGAAGCAAGAGCTGCCTTCTCCCAATGATATCGATGAAGTAGATGCCAGGAAGAGTAAAGATCACGTTGACGAGGTACGTCACGAACGAGATGATGTAATAGTTTTGCACACCCGTGGAGGCAAAAAAGTTGACTCCGTAGTAGAAGATAAAATTGATCCCCGAACACTGCTGGAACGTCTGGATGCCTATCCCCGTGATCATGCGCAAGCCTTGCTTGTGGCGGCCTCCGCCCAGGCGGAAACAGTCGAGATATGTGATTCGGCCAAACGACATCTCGTAATCGTAATTGGCCTTAATCTCCACAAGCTCCTCGATCAAGTCCGGGTCTTCGGGCGACAACCGTCGTAGTTTATGCAAACTCACCAATGCTTTTTGAAGGTCGTTCTTTTGAACGTAGTACCGCGGGCTCTCTGGAAGAAAGAACATACCCACACAAAGAAAAATCGACCAGAGAAACTGCACCCCGATCGGTATACGGTAGGAGGCACTGGAGTCGATTTTGCGAGTGCCCTGGCAAATGGCCAGCGCGATTAAAAGGCCCCATGTGATGGCCCATTGGTAGGTGAACACAATCGATCCACGTACCCATTTGGGCGAGGCTTCGGCCTGGTATAAGGGCACAATGGCAGACAAGATCCCCACGGCCACGCCTGAAACAGCCCTGCCCACGCACAATAGAGCCACGCTCGTGGCAGACACCTGAAGAATGGTCCCCACATTAAACACTACTGCAGCGGTAGTTATAATGGAAACCTTGCGCCCATAGGAATCGGAAACAAGCGGAGCAACCAATGCTCCGAAAAACGTTCCCAAGGACAATATAGCCGTGATCAAGGCCCGCTCGTGCACAGTGAAATTGATGCCGTTGGCCGGGATCTCCTTCTTGACGTACCGCATCTCCATGATATCGTTGATAAGCCCCGTATCGTAGCCGTATAAAAACCCGCCGACGGCCGCCACTAAACCCACGGTCACGGCACTGCCCGACGATGGGTTGTCACGCGACGGAGTGAAGCTATCCTTGTCGTCGTTGTGGGGGTCGGTGTGGGGGTGGGGGTTTGGCTGCTCCCCTAGAAAAGTCCGGAGGGAGCCTTTTATTTGTCGTAGCATCATGAGAGTGTGTGAGCGCTAGCAGCGTTGCTCTTCACGGATGCAACGAAGAATGAGCTATGTTTCAAGGTGCGCTTTTACTAATCTGAAACGGGCTTAGACGGATCGTGCGAATGCGGGTGTTTTTGGCGTCAGTATGTGCTGCGACACCAGTACACCACGTCACAAGCATCACTCTTTAGTCAATGGCCCGTGCACTATTTGATACGAGACCCACATTCCGCACACCGCACACCGCACACCGCACACCGCACCCCAAAAACACATACACCCGTGCACCACCACTACTACTTATATGGAGCTCGTCGTTTTGTAACAGCCACTCTCTTCACATGGCACTTCTTGACAACACGCTCGTGGCCCGGAGCTCGTACTACTTGCGCTATGCCATTCTACTCAGCATCTTTTTCGTCATGTCCATTGTCCGCAACTTACAGTTTGTGTACAACAAGGTCTTCCTTCGGGTGTACTCCATGGCCTACTTCCCCAACAACTCTCCACAGGTGATCCGGGACGACGTCACTAAATTACAAAAGATACCGCGGCGGATCAGTTGTATTGTGGACTTGAAGCTGGATACCGACGAAAATGGCGGGGTGGAGGGGCTCATTGCAGATATTTCTGAAATCGCAGCCTGGTGTTTGGGAGCAGGGATCCCCAGCTTGACCATCTATGAGTATAGCGGTGCGGTGAAAACGTCGCTTCCCGAATTGCAGCGTTACGTGGCCCGCAACTTGCGCAGCTACTTTGGCATTCCCACGCCCCGCGTCTTGTTGAAGGTGCCTCACTCCAACATCACGCTCTTTGAAGGCGATGATCCCCTGGCTGCGGACCTTGAAATTTCGTTGATTTCCCGTATTGACGGTAAGCCCACCATCGTGGAACTTACTAAAACCATTAGTGAGCTTACTGCTAATAAGGAGCTCTCGGTGGACGACATTACGGTGAAATTGATCGATGAGGAGCTCAGCGAGTTGGTGGGGCCCGAACCCGACTTGTTGATTTGTTTTGGGCCCGTGCTAGATTTACAGGATTACCCTCCTTGGCACACGCGGCTACTGGAAATGTACTGGGAAAACGACAACACCAGCGTCAACTATGCGGTGTTCATCCGGGCATTGCAGCGCTATTCTCGGTCCAAATTCAATGTGGGCAAGTAAGCCAGGGGCTGCACACATCATTATACTCTCAGTGATTGAATCTCAAGAGAAATCTAGATCCTAGATACCAGAAATCATATCCAGAGTCCTAGACAGAGTTCTAGACAGAGTCCAAAATAATGGAGTCTCATCAGTGGAGTCTTAATCATCGAGTCTTAATACGGAGTCTTAATTACGATGACCTAGTTTCTAAACTAGTGTCTTACGTTATGCCTTCACATGACAGTCTCCCTCTAGAGTCTCGGTTTGAAGTCTCACTCGAAACGCAGTCTAGGGTACTATATTCCATAGTCCCCTATATGAGGTACGATTCAAGAATCCTCACTGTGAAATCCTATATTCAGAGCTCCTTATTATGAGCCTTACATTATGAATTCTTGAGTATGAGGTACTATTCGAATTTGTATATGGTGAGGTCTTTATCATGAAGTCTACTATATCGATTTCTTTATTAAGAGGCCCTACAGTTTGGAATCTAGTCAGAGATAAACTAGATTCCCGTCTGGGTCGTATATTATATACTGGAGTCCATACTGGAGTTTAGAGTGGAGTCTAGAGTGGAATCTCTGGAGTCTTTGGAGTCTCTGGAGTCTAGAGTGAAGTCTATTTGAGGCTACATTAGGCTGCAAGATTATGGATTATCAAGGATCCTAGTCTAGGTCTACAATAATTTGTCTGGGTATAACCAGCCTCTTGAGAGCTGCATTACACCATGATCTGGGAGGCACTCCAATTTAGCATTATAGAAAGGGGCGGAGGAAATAATTTTCATGGTGAAATACTCGGAAGCAGAGCACTGCACCGAGCGACACTCTTTTCCACCGTCCGCACACAATAAAAACGAGTCAAAAAGTAAAAGAGGAAAAAGTAAAATTCTAGAAATTATTCAATGAAATGACAATGAATTGAAAATAAAAGACAATTAAAAACTTAAGCAACCACAAAAGAAGAACTTAAAAAATGAATAAAGGGAAAATTAAGAAATCACCCAGAGAATAACTTAAAATTGAATTGACGTGTAATGTCTAGTCACGAGACTTCGATCGACTGAAGGCCCGAGATTAAAGTTACTACAGACAGGCCTAGATTGGTCGCCCGTATGTTCTATATCCAGGCACACATTCTGAAACACGGTGATCTGCATGTAAACCCCCCGCCAGAAATGTTTCAGGCATGTTTCAAAACTGATTTCACCCCACCACCTTTAATTACCCCAACTACACCATATTAACTATATACACCATAGTAGCTATATACACCACAGACCAAGGAAGGGCACAGGAAAAAGCACGAATAGCGCGCGCTGCAAGCACACGAAATTTTTTTCTTTTTCTCTTTCTATTGGTTTGGCGGCAACAGGACGCGGTGGAGGCCCGAGCCGCGCACGACCAAACCTGTACGGTGTCAATGTTCCCGCGATTTGCTGTTCATTCAGATTCGACATCCTGATTCTAAACAGAAAATCTCTTTTCACACCCGAACGCCGCCTTAGCCCCGGAATTTTGTGACTTGAAACCATCAGCTGTTCTTGACCAACTGCTACACTCCAAGGTATCTTGAAACGGGATCGATTGAATCACTCTGCAGTTTTATAAAGCAATTCTAATAAAGGAGAAAAAAAAACACTCAAGCGGGAAAAAATGGGTTTGTCATTCTCTAAGTTGTTCAGCAACCTCTTTGGTAACAAGGAAATGAGAATATTGATGGTTGGTTTGGACGGTGCTGGTAAGACGACCATCTTGTACAAGTTGAAGCTCGGAGAGATTGTCACCACCATCCCCACCATTGGTTTCAATGTTGAGACTGTCGAATACAGAAACATTTCTTTTACTGTGTGGGATGTGGGAGGACAAGACAAGATTAGACCTTTGTGGAGATACTACTACCAAAACTCCCAGGGTATCATTTTCGTCGTCGACTCTAACGATAGAGACCGTGTCGCCGAAGCTAGAGAGGAATTGCAGCAAATGCTTAACGAGGATGAGTTGAGAAACGCCTTGTTGTTGGTGCTTGCCAACAAGCAGGATTTGCCCAACGCCATGAACGCTGCCGAGATCACCGAGAAGTTGGGCTTGCACTCCATCAGACAAAGACCTTGGTACATCCAGTCCACGTGTGCCACCACCGGAGACGGTTTGTATGATGGTTTGGACTGGTTGTCCAACAACTTGAGAAAGTCCAACTAAGCGGAATGCCTGTAATTATCCGTTTAATTCTTGGCCAAGTGGCTTGCTCATCTTGTCATTCTGCTGCTCGTGATATTGAATGCATGCAATGTATAATCCGTGTAGACTGCTGCGGTCTTTTAATTCACCGTTCTCTTTTGTTGTAGATAGTAGCTCTACATAATACAAGCCTCCTCAATACCTCTGTAGCACTCCGCCTCGTTCCTTCGGTAATTACCGGCCCACTCCGCCGTACTCGCCATAGTAGTGCCCGAGGTACCCAAAAAGTCTCTCTATATCCTTACACTAAGCTTCTACAATAACCTCCTTTCAAGACAACACCATGGGGCTTATGAGGCCAGAGAGGAGAGTGCGGACTCGGGCTCGGGGCTCGGGGCTCGGGCTCACGGCTCAGCTCAAGCCCCAGCAGTTCTCACGCGACAGCCGCAGCCCAGTCACACCACTACTAATAAATTCCATCTCAGAACCCGCCACTGACCATAATGAGACATTGAAACCACACAATCAAACACGGAATCCAACACGGATCCAACACGGATCAAACTCGAATCAAACACGGATCAAACACGGATCAAACACACAATCAATCACGAAATAAATATGCAGTTTTAAAATACACAAAAGCAAAGCAAAGTATAAAAGAGTAAAAGATCCCACGAGTTCTTCCAAAGGTTTTAAATTTGAGTCCTCAGAATTAAGTGTGCTGTGTGTGAATTTATTTATTGTTGATGGTGCATACTTACATTGCGAGGTGATGCTCCAACTACTACTCACTACGCACTACGGAGTCGATGGTGGAGAGTGTGTTCTACGGACCGCGCATTTCAGTCCAGTCCATTCTCAATCTTTCTCATTTTTCTCAGTCTCAACATTCACCAGAGCCACTGTGAAAGCTACTGTGAAAGCTACTGTATAGTAGAGAGAAGAGAGAAGAGAGAAGAGAGAAGAGAGAAGGACTGTACTGAAACTCTTGTATAGTGTAGACGTACCTTTAGTATAGAGTATACTGTTAGTACAGAGTATACTGTTAGTACAGAGTATGCTGTTAGTATAGTATAGAGTATAGTGAATAGTGAATAGCCAATAGTAAATATCTTTATTAGGATCTATACGATCAACAGCACAATAAATAATGAATTAGTTTTAACTACTTTTGGTAGTATGAATCTTTCTAGATAGGTTATATCACAAACATTTATTTGATAATAATATGATTGATAGCATGTGTGGCTGAATAGAGTTTATTTCAGGTCATATGACAGAATATCCATCTTGTATCTTTGTTTGATTCTTTTTATCAAAATATGCTTTGATCTTATTTCATTTACATTAACTAAATAATAAAGGAAGGAATATTCAACACCTGGTTATTCATTTATCTTATCTTACTCTAGGTAATGTAGCTCTTACTCAATTATAAGTATAGAGATGGTATAGATAGAGTAGAAAATCAAGTTGACTGTTAATACAGTATAGAGAGTATAGAGTAGAGAATGCTGTTACTAAGTGTATAAAGAGTATGGAGTATAGTGAGTGTAGACTGTAGTGTAAATTACTGTGTACCATATAGTATAGAGTAGAGTATAGTACAGAGATAGTGTATAGAGATAGTGAATAGTGTATAGAGTATAGTATAGAAGATAGAGTAGAGTATAGTATAGAGATAGTATGGTACAGAGATAGTGTATAGAGATAGTGTATAGGTAGAGTGTAGGATCAACCATAATACAATACTCCACAGTAGACTTCTAAAATAATAGAGTAGAGAAGACTGTAGTAATGTGAGTATCAATACTAGTGCAATGTACTGTTTGTAGAGTTGAGAAGAGTGGAGGTGTAGATTGGTGGAGGTGACCAATACCATGAATAAACACCATAGATCGTCGGAGGTCTAAAGCCAGTCTCGGTACTCACGCCTACAAACCACTCTTGGTATACCCACAATATGGAAGTTCTCCCGACTACCAGCAAAACTGTCGTACCTAATGTTTCGTACCTATACTGTCGAAGGTAGTATTGAAGAAAGGTGGAGTCGACTTGAATTTCAACTTCCCGTTCCAGTATCTTTAGATAAATAATTACTACTTAATAGGGTTTCTCTATACCGTTAGTCATAATTCCTGGCCTTGATTTATGATTCCATGGCCGATTTATACATATAACTTATAAGGATAATATGGTGTAAATTTGATGGAGATATGTTAACCCTAGTGGTGTAGATATTCATAAATAATACATAAAAAGTAGGAAATCTTCGGGTGTATAAAAGACGGTCAATGTTGATTAATTGCTATAGAGTGCTTTGCAAATGGATGAGGTGATTGAAATATTAACTTGTATGTACAGTCGGAGTCTTGTATTTTTGGTTATTTTTATAAGGTTTATTTAAGACTTGGTTTTATATCATATCAAGATTTTTGATCCATCAGCCTCCAACTCGGCAATTCGACTTGTGATAAACACAGAGAAGAGAATAGAGTGTAAAGTAGACAGTAAGAAAATTGTAGACCATAATTACGAGTGTGGAGAAGAGTAGAGAATAAAATGTAGAATATAGAATATAGAATCGAGTATGGAGTAATAGTGTAGATTTATACAGAATACAGAGTGGAAATAGTATACTTTATCGAATATAGTGTAGAGAAGAGTGTACAGAAGAGTATATAGTATGGAGATAAGTGTAGAGTATGGAGTATTCATGACTATTTTAGTAATTAATAATTCTGTTATCATGTTTATGGATAAGAATTTGGAGGAGTTATATTTATTCTTTCTGACACTCACGTTTAGTGACTTATCATCTACTTTATCAGCTACTTTATCAAATAGAATGGGAGATGCCTTCTTATCCAGTAAATTTTAGTACCACATATTAATACTTCTATTATTATTAGCTGTACTCTTAAACCATGATTATTTCCTAGAACGCCTACCCCAGTCAGTTCAAATTAAATGCAGTTCGGCTATACCCCACTCCAATTATATGGTACTTAAGAAATGACTTTGCTGATTCGGCCCTGGTGGTGAGTCGCAATACTCATATATACAAACTTTAAATACCTTGGGATAAAAAAATACATCTTTCGTATAAGAAATTCTACTTTATCATCCAGTCCATTCCTGGCCAGTTGTACGATTGAAAAAAATAGTATTTAAACGTGGTATAGAATTTATCAACGTGAATTATTGATATTTGTAGTTATGAAAGTCCTCACTTTTTTGCATAAAATAGAGATCAGTAGCTCATTTTCTCTGACAAGTGCGCTTTCCATGAAAAGCATAAACATTGAAACGTGCCATGAAAAATAAACTACATATTCATGGAATAGAGCTTTAGTACGGTATATAGTGTAGCAGTACAGATATAATATAGATAATTATTGCAGTGGTAAGGTGGGTAGAGCCAAGTTACTGGACCAAGTCCACACCAGAGCTCATAACCAGAGCTCATAACCAGAGCTCATAACCAAAGCTACTACCATCCTCTTAGACGTATCACCAATTTTCATAGGCAAGGTAGACAATAAAAAGGTTTCAAAAATAAGTGGCTCATCTAGAGGTGTATCTATATAGACTAGATTAGGTGTGTATTCACTAGAGTAATAGATACAGAGAGAGCCACACTTTCAGTACACTCACAATTCAACACAGAACCCGTGCTCCAAGTATTTTTCATAATTATCCCAATACTCATTTCACAGAGTAGTTGTCGTAGTCGTTGTAGTAGTGGAATAGAGCAGTTCTATAGTAGTGTCATATAGAAGTACAGAGTATTTATGTGGACTGCACAATAGTCAGTAGTCAGTAGCATAGTGTCAATAGTCGGTAACCAGTAGTAGTCTAGACAAAAAACAGTCAAGTTACAGTAGTATCAGAGTAGTAGTAGTGGAACTCTCGGTAGTGGTATTTTGGTAGAGTAGTAGTAGTGGTATTCTTGGTAGTGGAGTAGTAGTAGAGTAGCAGCGTGGACAGTGTACAGGATTGGAGAGAATGTACACGAGTATAGTACTTCATAATTGTAGTGCTCTAACGTAGAGATCAGAGATTGGATATCATTATCGAGTTTAGGACCGGTTTCATTGGTGTCTGTATCATGAAGCAGTGTCACGTGGCATCAACGCCTGGGTGGTCCCTGGTACTCCGTATATACTATTGTTGGGATAATTTTGAATCACAATTATACGTGATATTCAAGCGAAAGATTACCTTGAGATACAAAGACACTGTTAAACTATCATAGTGGTGTAGAGGTGTAGAGGAGAGGTCTAGAGGTGTAGTTGTATCATCAGTGTAGAAGGGTGGAGACGGCTGCGACGCGCGAGGGCTGGGGCCCTAATCACACGTGACCCACAATTTCGCACTCCCTGCAGGTCTTCGCATCGTCCATGCAGGCGCCGAGCGCTCTTCCTCAACGAAAATTTTGTCTCGTTTTCCGTCTCACTTACAACACATCACACAAAATGGTATGTGAACCCCATCCCAATATCGCTGTTGATCCTATTGATTGTCCTAATATCCTATGATTTCTTGATTCCCATACCCTCGTGCTATTGTCACCTTGTCGTCTGAACCCACCGATTTCCACTCCCATATTGAACCATCAGATGTAGAAACAGACAAGCAGAGACAAACAGAGACAAGCAGAGACAGATAGAGAAAAGAGGAGAGAACCGACAAAGAAGAACCGACACAGAATGGAGAGTCGAATACAAAAAAAAAGAGATAAATAGACAATGAAAGGATCAGACGTTTTCGTCTCAGAATACTAACATCAGGCTGGTATCAACGTCGCCGAATTGAGAAGCAAGTCCAAGGAGCAATTGGAGCAACAATTGGTTGAGTGCAAGCAGGAGTTGGCCTCTTTGAAGGTCCAGAAGTTGACCAAGCCAGCTGTGCCTCAAATCGCCATTGCCAGAAGAAACATCGCCAAGGTCTTGACTGTCATCAACCAAGCCCAAAGACAAAGCGCCAGAGAGTTCTACGCTGACAAGAAGTTCGTCCCAACTGACTTGAGAGTCAAGAAGACCAGAGCTTTGAGAAGAGCCTTGTCTGCCGAGGACGCTGCCAGAGTCACCGAGAAGACCAGAAAGCAAAGACGTGCCTTCCCAAAGAAGAACTTTGCTATCAAGGCTTAAACTTACATATCATGGTAGTAATATAATATACGATTCGGTAACCATGGGTTCTCTACTGTTCAATAGAGTGTATCATAGGAGTTGTAGTAGTATACAGACCAACGAGAACATTACAGTACTTGGCGAAGTAATTCCATTCGTACGGTATATGATCACTACAAGTACATTATAAACTATATACTAGTATATGAGTACTCAGTAACTATGGACTATATACTAGTAAATGAGTACTGGAGTAACTATGCCTTGTACTTTCCCTGCTTAAAGTCATCGATCTTTTGCTTCATTTCCGTATCGTCAATGACGTCTTCAAGCTTCAACGGCATACGGTTGAACGGGTCCGTGGGGTCACTGAGAAGATGTGCCTTGATGGTGGACCTATCGATGGTCATTCTGGATCCAGGCAAAATCACCGGGTCCACCATGAGGGTGTACATGAGAGGATCAAGCAACTCGTCAGGAGCGTCTCCCATTTCCAACTCCTCGTGCTCAATGGCAATTCTTCTCTCATCGGCTTTTTGTCCAAATGCGTAGAACCGCCCAATGATGTTTTCCGGAACGTTGGTCTTGTTGAAGAGGATATCTTTTGCTCTTTCAAAATGCTCGAGCCGGAACGACCGCCCATCCGAAGCCACGGCCTCAATGAACTTTTCTTGCTTCCCAAGATTGTGGTATATTATGCAAAGGTCACCAAGCGTGGCCTTGGGGTTAAACTCGTACTTCTCCGGCTCCTTGACCTTCAAGCTGGAGCACTTGGGGCCCACCATTAGGCTCAAGTTATGGTCCAACATCCCGGCCAACCGGTCCACAAGCTCTGGAATCGTAAAGCCTTCGGGCACTTGCTCGGTGAACAACTTGAAGAGAATCATTGTTTGGTTGGCCAAGCCCATGTAGGATCTAGCTTTCTTTTCGGACAGCAGCAATCTCTCCTGGAGCTCCTCGGAAGTGCCAAACTCTTCCTCATTGGCCTCACCGCCATTCTCTCTCTTTTGCGTCTCCTCTTGCATGTTGTGGATAGCATTTAACTCATTGAACGACTCGTCGAATAAAAATGTGGTATCATTCAACATACGGGCAATAAATCGGATGAAGAAATCCACTTTTTTGTTGCATAAATCGCTCAATTGGTCCTTGTAAAAGCGGTTTTCCCACAACTTCTCGATGATGCTCGAGATGTAGAATCTGCTATTGAACTTATCGTAGAACTGGGACGATGCTCCGGTCTTTTCGATCGTCACATACACGTCCAACAACGAGTGCAACACATTGTCTTGCACTAGCTTATTTCCATTAAATAAGTCTTTGAAGATACCCTTCTCACCTTGATGGCCAGAGATTCCCACAAAAATAATCTCCACAATCGACCCTTTCAAGTGAGGATTTCCTATGAGTTCTGGACATCTCAACAAAATCACAAGAAACTCCACCACCACCGATACCCGGTCATCATTGTTTGACAATGGATTGCGGAAGAAATTAGACACAAACTTGCAGTAGCTGATGATTCCTTCCAAACAGTATTCCGGTACAAACTTCCAAGGAATTGGGGTCTTTGTTTTGAGAAAGTCCTGGTCATCTAGCTGGCTGGTCTTTTCAATGTTGAAGATAGGAATCGAAAGTTTTGGCGAAGGGTGCTTATGACTAGGGTCGATCAATCTGGTGAAGAATTGGGCCGATCCCACTATAAAGTCAAAGATCTCCATGTTGAGAGGTTGGTCGAAAAAGATCGCCTCGATTGCCCACATCGAGCACTTGTTTTTGTTGATGAAGGTATGGAACACTGATAGCAAACGATTGTTAGACCCCAATCTTCTGATTTGAGACTCGTATTGCTGTCTGCTTGAACGCTGGTGTTTCTTGAGTTTATCATAGTTGCCAATCATACCTCCAATACCGTACTGGAGGTAAGTCAAGGTCAAGTAGAAGCAATCGGAGATAAAGTTGGTTTCCTCATCGATGGAATCAGCGTAAAACTCGTCGGCTTCTTTTGCTGATGCGTATACTCTAGATTCCTCCGATACCGCCAACAACTTGTTCTTGGGCCCGAAATAATTGTGCTCGATCTTATCAAGTTTCGAGTATATTGGGTAGTCCAAGAAGGGCAAACTCAACCGGATGAGAATAACAGAGATGTTAAACATCAAGGCATCTGAAGCCAACTTGGCCGGGTTGGAGTAAGACCCGGTTCTCAAATGAGAAGCGTTGGCCAAGTCAGCAAACCATTTCATCAAGTCTTGTCTTGTTTGAGCAGAGCCTCGCACCAACTTCTCCGATATAAAGTATAAACGGTTGAAGACAGCTTTTAACTCACTATGAATGGATGAGAACCTCGAGGCCAACTCCGAGTTGGTAAGGGTTAATTCCGAGGCTTGGATATCTCCGTTCAAGAAGTAAGAAGACGAAGCTTGAGCACTTAATGGAGATAATTTCAATAAAGACCCCAAGAGCGTGTTGTTCTCAAAGTCCAAACCATCTTCACGGTTTTCCGGCGCAAAAAGATCAAGCTGAGAGAAGATAGAGCTCACGGGCTTCAACGACACCAAGGTCTCCCAGAGCAGAAGATGTGCGGGCAACTCAGGCGAGGCAATGCTAAGGGTATCCAAAAACAGCTTCAATTGCGGGAAGATATTGTTGCAAACGTCCAAAACCGCATCCAGCTCCACGGCCTTGGCCAAGACATCCACCAAAAAGGCGTGAAGATCCTGCTTCCGCACCAAGTTTTGAACAGTTGCTTGCAAGTCGTTCCCAAGAATCATATCGGGGATTTGGAAGCAGATAAGACCGTAGGAAGCACAGGACAGGATGATGGAGGTCAAGAAGGCCTTTCTCATTTCAAACAACAGGGTCTTCTTATAGTGGGTTCTCTTCAAGGTCAATGCCTTGGTGTAGACTGCATAAAGATACAAAAGAGGCAACTGGCCGTTTGGAACCCCTAATTCCGTCAAGATCTCCACGAAAATCTCATCCACGCAGTCGGGATGCAACAAGCCTTCGGACCCCAACGACATGAAGTTATGGGTTTTATCACCGAAGCCAAAGTTGAACAAGTCTAGAATATCTTCTCTGATGCAAGCATCGATTTCCTGGTCGGTAGGGGGCGAAACGGGAACAGGAGCAGGACTAGGGGTTTGTTTGGGAACGCTGGAGACCAGAGGACTTGGCATGGACTGGGGTTTCCGATCCACAGGGTCCAGACCAACGGTCTTGAGTTTTTTCGTTTCCAGAGAATCTGCCTTTTGTTTTGCATCCAGATCTTCCACCTTGTCCGGTTTTGCCACCTTCTCCTTCGTCTCCTTCTGCTGCTGCTTTTCCTGGGGCTTGGATGTCTGGGGAGAAGGCGAGGCCTGGGCCAAGCGGGCCAAGCGTTTGAGCCGAATCTAAAAGTTAGTGTCAATTGAAAAAAAAAAAAAAAAAATCAAATCGTCCCTCCTCATTTCCCAACTCCAAAAATGTCACTTACGTCTTCCTGGCTACTCATGTGTGGATGGTAGTGAGAGGCAATGGAGGTTGGCGTACGGTGCGGTGCGTAATTTGTGGGCCTCAATGCTCGCTCCAGATGCGTGCACATTACTCCGATCCGATTAGGTCCTCACCATCTCACTTCGTCTCACCTTGATTTTTGGTTTCGCACCCACACTCTCCACTTGTTCTCAATAGCTTTTAGTTACGAAGCTGATTGTGTAGTTTAGGACTATTTAGACTATTTAGGAAATATTTATATGTAGGATCTCCATCAGTACACCAAACCATAATTTAAGAAATACACCAACCACACCTACCATACCTCACCCAATTAATACCAATAATTCACCTGCCATACTAATTAATACACTAGTTAATAAACCAATAATACCAATTAATACACCAAATAATGCAGAACACTCCCAAATTACAATCATCTTATTTACTTCTTCTAACTTATAACCAAAGTTCCAGCTGTTCCAGCTTCAGGGATTGCAAATCAATCCATTGGTGTGCAAGGAGATGATGAAAGGGACATTTCCCTTGTGAAGTGCAATGCCACCTTGAAGTCTTTGCTCAAATGTGACCACTTCACTTTCAAAGACTTGCACAAAATAATCCAGCCTCATTTGAGTCCAAAAGAACCAATAATACTCGACTACGAGGTTGACACCACAAGCTGCCTATTCCTCCATGTATAACTGGTGTCTCTCATAACTTTACTCATTCATCTTTAGTTGAAACGATCGAAAGCAGGTCCAAAATGTTTCCTAATCCTGCCTTTTAGTGGTCGAGTAGTGTGGCGTAGACCCAGTCTTTCTGACCTTTTCTGGCTATTTCTGGCTATTTCTGGCTATTTCTGGTTTTATCAAACTTATGAATGTGATCTATATCTATTACCTATTCTCAACCGAAAATCTTTCCACATTGACTTGTCAAATTTCAGAAAATTAGAGAATGGGGTACTTCAGAAGAAATCATAGTGTAGGACTATTAAGAAAACTGGAGATGGAATAGGCTGGGTCTCAATTATCTTTCCACTCTTATCCTCATACCACTTGTACTACCCAATTAACCTAAAACGGATACATAAACTTCACTCACTAATTATGGAAGAATCCTTGACTTGCTTTTAAAGTGGCTGGCTGTTAATAGCATGTTTCATCTCTGTAGCTTCATGGTTTCTAAGGGTTTGGTGGTACCTCGGAATGGTCACGTGACGGGATCACCCCCTCCCCTTACTATCCACCCACACCAGATAAAACGTTGGCAGCTACATATAAGTATCTTGATGTCAATCTTACTCTGGAACTATATAAATTACAGTAAAAAAAAGTTTGGCGGGATGGAACAAATGGCCTAAGTCAAGAGGTCGGAACTGGATATAAGCTCCGGAAGTGCCTATTTAAGCCACTTAAATCTGCATGAGCCACGTGAGTGTCACGTGCTCAGAGTGTTTTTACACTAACCATCTACACACATCAAATCAAAAGTTCCTGAAAGGATTATTTTTGGCTTGACGGTAAGAAGAATCGGAAAACGCGTGGTTTCATGAGGAATATTTTTTTTGGGGGAGGATTGAATGACCTGAGTCAATAGGTCGGAACTGCATATAATCCCCCCGAAACTGGGAATCAGTCCCGGAACTCCCCAAGCACGGCTATGCCTCTACATTCTCAGCAGTGCGCCAATAACAGTACACTATAGATCCACCCAACCATCATTCCTGGAAAGGTTCCAGAACAGCCACTTACAGCTTTGACTAGTCTCCAAATGTGCCAAAGACAGATTCTTAAGTCATACTAATTTACGCAATACATACTAATTTACGCAATCAATACTCTTCACCTTCTCACCTTCTCACCTTCTCACCTTCTCACCTTCTCAACCTTATCTTTTCACATGACTCTTTTTTATGTATTAGTATTTTCTACTGTACCGTACTTTGTTTTTATCTGTCTACCACCTCTATACTCAAAACTTTCCCAAATAACACTAAATCAAAAACATCTTTTTATCAAATATATGAATAGTCAAGTTTTGTTTGTCTAGGATTTTAAGTCATGTCTTAAATGGAAGTTCACGTGCTCTTCAATGGTTGGGGAGGTAATTTTGGGACTGGGGAATTTTTCCTAGAAGGGCTTTTTTTCGATTGTATGGAAAAGGAATGGTGCGGCAAGTTAGCCGAGCCAGCGACGGCTGAGTGCGCTTCTGTCCAAAAGGCATGAGAAGAATCCTGCACTGCCGCAATCTGCCGCCCTACTCCACGTAATAACACACTTGACGCTCACCATTCATTCCACGCCACAAAAATGTCTCAGGAGGATTTGACCCCAGAACCTGTTGAAGGGTATACCGTTGGAGAGAAAAAGACCATTGAGGAGTACACCAAGCTCGATGCCGAGGACGAGAGTCTTGCCAAGTGGAAGGCCTCGCTTGGCTTGTCGGCGGATTCGGCGCCTTATGCTGTTGCCGCTGGCGACAAGCGCACCGTGGTCATTGTGGAGATGGCCTTGGTGTTTCCCGAGAACCCGGACTTGCCTTCGGTGATTTTGCCGTTGGAGGATAAAGACGGCGCCACCTTGAAGACTGAGATCAAGTTCAACATCAAGGAGAAGTCCGTGTACGAGTTGCAAATCAAGTTTCGCGTGCAGCACGAGATCATAACGGGCTTGAAGTACTTGCACTCCGTCAAGAAGGCTGGTATCCGCGTGGATAAGCTTGAGGAGCCGCTTGGTTCCTATGCCCCTAGCACCACTGATAAGCCTTACTACGAGAAGTCCTTTGGCGCCGTCGAGGCTCCGTCTGGAATGTTTGCCCGCGGTTCCTACTCCGCCATCACCAAGTTCATTGACGACGATAAAACCGTGCACTTGGAGTTCCCCTGGTCTTTCCAAATCACAAAATAGCCTCGCCGCTCTGTGTATAGCCGTGTGTATCTCGAGTAGAATTGAAAGAGTATTTACTTTGCTAGTGTAGTTTTATTCCGGGTCACACCTACCGTGTGCCGAGTCTCTTCTTGCGCCCGACTCTGTTAGGAACATAGACTGGGGCCTTATTCGTCAGTGTTACCAGTGTTGCCAGAGTACTTGAGGAAGTGCTCGTGGTTGCAGGTTTCACATAAGCCGTGGTCCTGGCGGGAACGTAGCTTGGGGCTCTCTTGGGTGCCGAATCCAGTAAATCCTCCAGGGCACCAGATCCACTTGGCCTGGCCTTTCCAGACTTCTTAAACCCGTGACCTTTTCCAGAATCCATCTTGCTCCGTTTCACGTGTCCTGCAGCAGTAAAGGTAGAAAAGAGTTCCTCATCCTCTTCCCTTTTGACATAGACCTTCAATTGCTTGAGGTAATTATTGTGGTAAGCCTGTATATCGAGCAGTTCCGGAGCAAAGGAGAGGTTGGATAAGGCATAGAACATGGACAAGTTCGGGGCCGAGTTGAGCTCCATTTTCTTGGTGCACATATCCTTCATATCGACAATAAACCTCGACACTTTTTTGATGGGTTTCCTTCCCCATTTGCCTTCATGGTCCATTTCTGTATATGCGGAAACAAACAACATGTGCTTTGCTCGAGTCAATGCCACGAAAAAGCATCTGCGCTCTTCGTTGATACACTCCGGGTCTCCATCGCCCATGGCAAACAGTGCTGGAAGCAAATTCTCGCTGACCCCGGGAACAAACACTATAGGCCACTCGAGCCCTTTGGCTCCATGGATGGTTGAGATGGAGACTTTCAGCGAGGCCCGGATACCGTCCACTTTGCCGGGGTCGACATCGTAGAGAGAAACCAGCTCAAGAAATTGTTTGATGAACGAGAACCCAGTCATTTCGGGCCCTGCTTGAGATGTTGGCGTATCAATACTTTGGCCAAGGGCATCGTCGTCTTCTTGTCGGAATTCAAACGACATCAATTGCGTTTTCACCTCGGTGATATTGAGCTCCATCTCTGGTTCGGCCTCAAACTCTTTCTGGAGCCCGGAATGCTGGTAAATATGGGAAAACACCTTTTCCATGGCCATTGCTTTCTCTTCCTCTGTGGGGATAAATGGCTCACTCAAGTTCTCCGTTGTATTTCTTCCACCAAACGTAAACTCCAAATCCAAAATCTCCCTGGCATTTGATATGAAACTCATATAACCCTTGAGCTTCTTCTTCAACGCAGGTGATAAAGCCTTCAGCTTCTCGGAACCTTTTTGTAAGATCTCAAAAACCAGGGTTTCGGGAGACTTTTGCTGCGATTTGTCTATGATTTCCTCAATATCAGCAATGGCTTTGGTACCAAAGCCTCTTTTGGGGAAATTGAGCGTCCTCATGAACGCTAGACGATCGTTATTGTTGACCATGCACCGAAGGTAGTCCATCATGATGGCCACCTCTTTGCGGTCCCAGAACGCTCTTCCTCGGACCATTAAATAAGGGATTTTTCTCCGGACAAACTCGTTTTCAATGGCTCTTGTTTGAAAAGCCGTCCGGACCAAAACAGCGATATCGGAATATGCAACAACATTCCCGGGAAGCTGGGTCAAGCACTCGATATGGTGCGCGATCCACCTTGCCTCCTCATCAGGTGACGAAAGAACCGCACGAACGGGTTTGAAGGTTTCGGAGACGTTGGATCTAAGCAACCGCTCGGGTCTGCCCTGTTGCTGGCGCATCACCGACTCGGAAAGTTGTAAGATGCCGGAAGTAGAGCGATAGTTGTCCTCCAAAACAATGGATTGGCAAGGCAACGACATGGCCGAGTAATGCAGGCGCATCTTATCGAAATTGATCAGCTGGGCATCTCTAAAAGCATAGATGCTCTGGTCAGGGTCTCCCACAATGGTGACGTTATGTTGGAATTGGCGATTGTTGGAGGAACCACTTGCAAAGGCATACATAAGCCTCAACTGGATTTCGTTTGTATCCTGGAACTCGTCCACTAGCGTGTGCCGGATATGCTTGAGAGCAGGGTACTCCGTGATGATCTTATGGCAATAAAGTAGGCAATCGTCGAAATCCATGAGCTTGTACTGGCGGAGTTGGGCCTGGTAGTGTGTATAGACCAACTCCACGACTTTGTTGGCATTGGCACTCTTGGAGTAATCTTCCGGACTCAAGCCTGCGGCCTTGGCCGATGAAATGTGCCGTTTAAGCTTCTTGGCATCGTAGCCATTGTTTTTCTCCCCCGAATTCCCTTTGAACGGAGCTTTTTCCTTCTCCTTGAGCTTGTCCAATAACGACCACTCCTGAGCGGAGATTTTCTTGGCTAGAACATCGGAAAGAATCTTATTTGAATCCTTTTCATCCGCTATAATAAACCCTCCGAGTCCCAACCACCCTCCATACTTCTGGATGATCTTGTAGCAGATACTATGGAACGTGCCCACAAGAAGCTTGGACACGTTGATTTCTGTACCCACAAGGAGCTCACGCAAGCGAGACACCATTTCATTGGCTGCCTTTTTGGTGAAGGTGGTGACGATGATGGTTTCGGGCGGCACCTTCTCATGGAGAAGAAGGTACGCTACACGAGACACAACGACCTTTGTTTTCCCTGTTCCAGGCCCAGCAATGATCTGGAGGATTCCTGCACACGGCGCCGTGACGGCTTGTTTTTGCTTGGCGTTAAGCCCCTCCAAAATGCTGTGGTGCAGCCATTGACCTTCCTTTGAGCGTATACTAGACAAGGTTGGAGTTAGGATGCGTGGCTGCGGTGCGATGACTTTCATGGTAGGGCCCAGGCCAAAAAGCGGGAAAAGGGGGTGGAATTTGGTGATTTTTAAAGAATGGGTTATAATAACTGTAAATAAAGGGTCTTTCAAATTCCACGTGTTTCCGACAAAAAATGGGGGTTTTGGGGGGGTGCCTTTTAGGCCTTTGTATGTGTTGACCGTGAGGCATCAGTATAACTGGGGAAGTTTAGCATATCTTCGCGCACCTGCACATTGGTGGTGCAGATATGAAACAGACCCTGTTGGGAATATTTTTATGAGTGCTAGGATCGAGGATCTAGTCGCTATAGTTCCTAACAACAAGGAATAGTAGTCAAGTCCCCTTGACTACCGAGACGTCCCTGCCAGGAGTCTTCCCCGAATACCTGGCGCCCGGCAATACACTAGCGATGTTGCCTGGACGACCTGGCCGATGGGATAACCCGAAGGGTTACCCGATGCAGCCAGGAAAGTATATAGGACTTAGCAGGTTCGCCCAGTTAGATAAACCTTTAGAGGAATCTCTCTAAGGTGTACAGTTACGAATCTACGAATTGATACAACTTTAACATTATACAGTCCTAAAACCTGTTAAGCTCTAACAGACCCATCCGCGTTTATACGCAGGTCACTACGAACCTTTAAAGGTGACGTGGCCTTTAGGGGCAACATACGAACCGGACAAACGAGTAAATTTCAGTTAAACATTTAAAAAAGTGGCTTTTCGATCTAGGGAATTTCCTTTTTTTTTTTTTTTTTTTTTTT
>NKZY01000786.1:0-14060 GCA_002374555.1 Metschnikowia mauinuiana | reverse complement strand
CGCTCTTCCGATTTACATTTATATGTCTGGGCATGGGCTGGGTAAATTTTTTTTTTTTTTTTTTTTTTTGGGAGGGGGAAGTCGGAGGTACGGGTTTACAATGGGTATCAAGGAATTGTGTTTTTTTTCAAAGGAAAAGCAAAAGCAGATCTGAAGGAAGAACTATGGCGGTGTTTTTTTTTTTACTGTGAAATGTACACTTTAAACTGCACCATGACTCATTACCAAGTGCACTAGTCTACACACACACAACGACTTCACTGACACTAAATTCTACACTCTGTACTATGTTAAAAAAAAAAAAGTAACACTCCTGTTTCATGTTTCATATTTAATTGTTTAATGTTTCGGTTCTGTTCTGTTTCGTTCTGTTTTGTTCTGTTTTGTTCTGTTTTGTTCTGTTTTGTTCTGTTCCTGTATATAAAGTAGAGGATGTGCTGAAACGAAAAGTGAGCATGAATCTAGACAAGAGCCATGGCCATTGAATATAACGACTTTCTTTTCCAGGGGATTTTCAGATTTTTTCTTTTAAACTATTCTTTTAGAACTGTTTTTCTTTTTTTTTTGGTGTGGGCCGGGTTCCTCTTTATACGTGCTGATTGATCACACTCTTAAATCACGTGATAGACCTTCGCTCCATTCCAATGATCCAGCAAAGGAACTTCTCAAAAATAGCCATGGAATACCAGGAATAGCTAGAAATAGCAAGAAGTAAATTCCTCGTAATGAAGGTAAAAAAAACCTGGCAATTTACGTGGTTTTGGCAGTTTGGGTTATTGGCCCTGGAAAGACCGGGGTGGAGGGCTTGCACACCCGTGCACCACCGGGCGCGCGGGGGAGCGGAAAAATGCAGGTGACTCTTCTTCCACCAGTGGTAAGCGTATTAATTCGCAATCTCATCCGGAGTTCTGATTTTCCATCACATCCAGAGCCTTCTTCATAGCTTTTTTCCTTTTAGCTTCCGAAGACGAATTCCTCTTTTTTTTTGCCTTTAATTGTTTCATAGCCCCATCATCAAGATGTCAGTGGCTTCCCGCGTCGCCATGCTCCGTCAGGTGAGAACCAAGGTGAGCTCGTCCTCGACGTCGGCCTTGGCATACAAAACGTTGCACCGGAACCAAAAGAGACCTTCGTTGCCCACGTACGAGAACCCCACGTGGTCGGCGGATTCCGCCGTGTCGTCGATCTTGTACGAGACGCCCGTGCCCTCGAAAGCACCCAGAAAAGAGCACGTGTTGAACTGCTTGGTGCAGAACGAGCCCGGAGTGTTGTCGTCTGTGTCGGGCCATTTAGCCGCCAGGGGCTTCAACATCGACTCGCTTGTGGTGTGCAACACCGCCGTCAAGGACTTGTCTAGAATGACCATTGTTTTGCGGGGCCAGGATGCCGTGGTGGAGCAGGCCAGAAGACAGATCGAGGACTTGGTGCCCGTGTATGCCGTGTTGGACTACACCAACGCCGAGATCGTGCAAAGAGAGTTGTTGTTGGCCAGAATCTCCTTGTTGGGCCCCGAGTACTTCCAGGACTTGATTGCTGCCCACAATCAGTATACCAGCGAAGGCTCTGCTCTCCCCGACTTGAGTGCGGACGAGAGTGCATTCCACCCCAGCAACTTGGCGCCCTCCGAGGCCTTGAGGCAGAAACACGCCCATTTGCAGCACATTTCCACCATCGCAGACAAGTTTGGCGGTAAGGTGGTGGACATTTCCGACCGCAACGTGGTGGTGGAGTTGAGTGCCAAGCCCTCCAGAGTGTCGTCGTTCATCCAGTTGTTGCAGCCATTCGGAATCTTGGAGATTGCCAGATCCGGTATGATGGCATTGCCTAGAACGCCTTTGGAGAACCGGGACGCCGACGAGGACACCGTCGACGCCAGTGACGTCGTGGACGCTTCCCAATTGCCTCCTGGTTAAATGAACATGTATAAAGAAGAGTATATTGAACATGAACATGGGAGAGAAAGTGAAACGGTTTGAAACATCTCTGAAACATCTCTGAAACATCTCTGAAACATCTCTGAAACAATGAACATTAGTACAACATACTATCAACTACGTTGAAGTTAAATCCGTAGATCCTTTTCCATGAAACAACACTGAAACATTCGAAACACTGAATTAACTTAATTGAATAATTGTACTGAAAATTGTACTGAAAATTGTACTGAATAATGTACTGAAAATTGTACTGAAAATTGTATTAATTGTACTGAATAATTATTTCTGAACAATTGATTTGGGCAAGATTAAGGTGAGTAGCTGAGTGCACATAGCGAGTCCGAGCTCGCATTTTGCAGCTATCTACTTAAGCAGACAATGCGCTCAGTCCAGCAAATATAGTTTGCAAGCATTTAGTTTTACAGCCCCCACAAATAGTCCCAACAAGCACAAATACAAAAACACAAAAGCAACCTGCAGAAGCCATATATAAAGGCGTTCCGCTCCCTTCTTTTTCTATATTGTTTTTTTCTCCCCGTCCCGTCCTTTCCCTTATCTTCCTTTCTCCATGAAGGACGAGGGTGACTATGACTTGCGCAACTGTGACTACGACATCAAGGAACAGGACCGGTACCTTCCCATAGCCAATGTCACGCGGGTGATGAAAAAAGCGTTACCCGAACGAGCCAAGCTCTCGAAAGGGTCCAAGGAGTGTGTGCAGGAATGTGCCCTGGAATTCATTTCCTTTCTCACCTCTCAAGCCGTCAGCAAGTGTGCCGTGGAAAAAAGGAAAACCCTCAATGGCGAAGATATCTTGTGGGCCATGTTCACGCTAGGCTTCGAGCACTACGCAGAAACCCTCAAAATCTACCTTGCAAAATACCGTCAGTATGAGCAGGAGGAGCAGCTCAAGAAGGAATCCCGCAAGAAGGGGGTACGTCTTGACAGTGTCTACTCGGAGGACTATGATGGCGAGGCGGACATTGGCCCTGGCGCTGACTACATGACCTTTGACGAGTTCTCCCTCTCGCCCCAAGAGAGTGATTACTAGCTGCAACGAAGAGTCCAGAACTAGAAGTCTAGGAGTCCAGAACTAGAAGTCAGGAGTCTAGAACGAAAAGTCTAGGAGTCTAGAACGGAAAGTCCAAGAGTCTAGAACTAGAATTCTAGAACTAAAGAGACTAGAAGTCTAGGAGTCTAGAACTAGAAGGAAGTACTGAAAGTACTGGGAGTTTGGGAAGTCTAGAGGTACTAAAGCTGCTAGAACATGGCCACAAGGTTTACTAGAAGTTCTGGAAGGACTAGAGTCCTGCATGATTACTGGAGTGAATTGATGTAGAGGAGGGAAGTTGAAGAGATTAGACTGAGCATCGAGTGCAAGTGGAGTTACTAATGAAATCATGATCAGGAAATGGTGGAATGTTCGATGAAGAGTGGATGAGATGGGACCATCTTAAACCCTAATTTTTTTTCCCACTCCTGTCCACAATTCTGTCCTGTCCACAATTCTGTCCTGTCCACAATTCTGTCCTGTCCACACTTCTGTCCTGTCCTGACTCCTGTCCTGTCCTGACTCCTGTCCTATCCATGTCTTTTCCTGTATTGGTACCCGAAATAGTGTCGATGTATAGGCAGTGGCCGGTGGACGTCCAGAATTGGAGTACTGAACAAAGTCGCTAGTAAGGAGAGCACTGGTGATGAATATCCTTATCAAGTTGATTATGTGATGGAGAAGATCCATGGACTTTCTAGACTGTCAGATTCTTCACCAGTTGAATTAAAGACAGTGTGCAGTCAATAGCCATAGTAGTCATGGTCGTATAAGATCATCTTAGACTCCACATTTGGCATTTAAACCCAAAAGACAAAGGCAGTAATCAAGTGTGACCACGATAATTCTTGTCTAGTTTTTCGTGTCTTTTTTGATTGTTAATCCATATTATAGTCTTCCGTGTCTTATGTCTCTTCCATAGGGTAGTGCATAGTGTCTGGTCTCAAATATTAATAAAGCAGAATTGGTGTTTTATTATATGAAAATGTGTACCATATACTATAATACTGCGTCACTTGTAGACCACATTCCAGACTATAGCTATAAAACCATATATCTATAGACCACGGTGGAATACGACAGAAAGATGAAGTCTTTGGATTAAGCCTTTGGGCTAAGCCTTTGGAGATGTGTCTTTGGAAATGTGTTTTTGGAGATGTGTTTTTGAAGGAATGAACGTTTGGAGCTTTTTGATGGAGGTTGTAAATTTAAATTTACCTCCCTAGCTTGGTCAATGAACATGTGGTACCTTCATGATTATGGAAATTTTCATGGATCTGAGGCATACCTATAAATCCATAAGATTTGTATGATTCTAATGGGGAGGTTTTCTGTGTGGATTGAGATATGTGTGGATTAAATATGTCACCAGCGTATTTGCAAATGCAGAATCAAAGTGTAGTCAAGAAGAAGCTCAGAAATAGGATTACAAAAAAAAGGCGGATCTGGGCGGGGGGGGCAGGCTTTATATATTGCAGGAACTGAGGGGGCTGCAATTATTTACGAGGCTGCGAAAATCGCGCGTGAGTATATAAGTAAGGGGCCACCCCCCAGGCCGCAGAAAAAGATATACTTTTTTGAGCCACCAGAAACCGTATGCTGATGTTTTCGAAACACCCTGCTGCTTTCTCTAGGGTTCCAATTCGAACATGAATTTAAAAGGGATTGTTTTATTACATGCTTCCAGGACCATGACTCTGAGTTGGGCTAGTGCTACTACTCTGGACGGATATTACCTACTGTCTACTATTATTACAGAGTTATAGGATACCTATGAGGGAAAACAGAATCATAGGAATACTTATGAGGTATCAAATACAGTGGTGTTCTGTGAAGCAGCGAAATAGCGGATCTTGGGTGATCCTATACAGAGTAGCAGGTTTATTAGAGCTATTGGGTTCTATCCCTTCAATCTAAGGGGCCTCCAGATAAAACTTATTTATACCTTTGGCGTACAAAAAATTGTCTACTGTATTAGACTCATTCCGAATCTTTGGGTGGAAAAACGGAATTGATGAACCGAAAGGGTATGTATTCCGAGGGCAGCGCACCCGTACACCAGACAAGGTCAGCAGAATATGGGCCAACGCAATACCACCTTTTTTCCATCACACCAAAATATAAATTGGTGTTTTGGAATGCTAGAATTCCGGAGACTCCCCTCGGCCTTTTAAAAGGGGTAATTAGGTTCTGTGACAGGCTTTAGCATGGGTACCCTCACCAAGAGTCCATTTCCGAGGGGCCTATTGTCTATATTGAAACAAATCAATAGAATGACAAACATTACTTTCAAAAGTGAATTTTAAATGGACTTACTAATAATACTGTATACGAAGAAACCTGGCCAATGGTGGTTGTTTGTTGACATTTTGGTTATGATACCTGGCGCCTGCATATAAGCCCGGCGGACGTGTATAAGTTCTGGATTCTAGACTTGACATATCGAGATCAAAATCCAAAGTAAATGAAAAATTTAAATCTCAGATCGAAAGCAATCATGCGATTTATTCAAAACTCATTTTAGTACAATTTTACCGTACCCTGCTTCTGTAATATAACTACTCCTCTACTATGTACATTCACTACAGTACTGCACCCCACTTCATTTCCTAAGTTACCGTTTTTTTGATATGCTACTATAATTTTGGAAAAAGTCATGGCTAACTGGGCACTGACTGGGACGGTGGAATCGATCTACAATGCTTGGACAAAACAATGAGCTGCGGTGACGCTATTCTTTCCAGCACGAAGTCTAGACATGCACTTTTTCAGGTTAAGGACGAGAGTTGCCGAGGACGGAGCACGTGACTTTAAATACTGGGAACCAACATCTTGTCACGTGTCCACAATTCTGTTCGTGTCCATTTTTGGTAGTGTCCATTTTTGGTAGTGTCAATTTTTGGTAGTGTCCATTTTTGGTAGTGTCCATTTTTGATAGTGTCCACATTTCTGTCACCGTATCTTGGCTTTGTCAGTACCTCATTTTGTCAGTGCACGGTCGACGTTTGGCTGCGCAGGCATGGGGCCTGCATATAGGCAACATTCTCATGCACATGGCGGACCCACGAGTCCGAGGCAGTGTAGACCCCTTTTTCCCCCAAAAAAAAAGGGAAAAAATAGAAAAAAAAAAAAAAAAATAGCCTGGTCATAGTAACCGGGCAAACCAGCCAATGGCCTTCCCCGACGCCAAGCCCCGGAAAGAAAGCCGCAGGCGCCGAGCCCCGCCTTTTCTTAGTAGAAAGGTTCTTCAACGCGGATTCAGGGGAAAGCATGCGAATCGCGAGAATGTGAACATTCCCGAAAAAACAAACTGGACTCACAGTGCACCAAAACAACGGGCCGCCAAACCTTAAGGGCCAAACAAAAAATAAACCACCACCGTGGGGAAAAAATGTCCAAAATGGCCAGGTGAAACATGCATGAAACCCTCCCCCCTTGTTATCTAAAACATCTCATACCCTTGTGAAACGCCTCGTAACCGTAAACATCCCTACACCCCGGGTTAAACCCACCCACACCCACCCACTTCCTCACTCACTCTCACAGTCTAAGCCTGAGGCTTGTGCTGCGCCTAAGATGCAACACTTCCGCCTCCTTCGTAGGCGTGAGGCTGCGACACCCGTGCACCACCGCACACATTCTTTTGAGCTTCAATGTGCCCTTCCATCACGAAAATCCTCCGGCCTCCTCCCACTTTGCCGCCCTGTACCTGCAAAATTCTGCCATCAATCGGCCCATAGCCTTCCATCACGTGGTCCCTAACTACTCTGCCTCCTTGACTTGATCCCGACGTTCTTGTCTGCACTCCTCGTCCTCTTGCCAAGTGCTCTTCTCCGCTGCTAAAAACTCCATAGTCGATCCGGACCTCCACTGCCCTTCTTTGCCTGGCTTCCAGCGTCTTTCCTTTTACCACGATGATTAAATCTTTTCGAAAAAGTAAGCGGCTGTCCAACTCGCTGAACTCCTCCAAGCACTCCATCTCCAGAGTCACCTCCTCCCAATATAACGGTGACGCGGCCTTACGGACCCCGGAAAAGGTCATCAAGGCCCTATACGACTATAATCTGCAAGGCCCGGGCGAACTTACTTTTGTCAAGGGCGATTTCTTTCATTTGATCCCCGATTACTCGGGCAAACATGAAGCCAACGGCTGGTTTGAAGCCACCAACCCCATCACGGGCCAACAGGGAATGGTTCCCATCACATACTTTGAGGTGTTCAACAAATCAAAACATAATAGTGGCCAGGGCTCCCATAACATCGAGCAGGGGAACCCTTTAAATGCAAAGCTCCATCATGTTTCCGCCACAAGGCCGCAGACCCAGACCTTATATGCCGTGACACTTTTCGAGTTCAAGGCCGAGAGATCCGATGAATTGGACACCATGGCCGGTGAAAACTTGGTCATCTGTGCCCACCACGACTTTGAATGGTTTATTGCAAAGCCCATCACCCGCTTGGGCGGCCCGGGCTTGGTGCCCGTGCTGTATGTCAAGTTCATCGATGTGAAAGGTGCTGACACCTCCAACATAAGTGACGATCCAGTGGCTCTCATCAACCACTTTCAGATTCCAACCGTGGAGCAATGGAAAGACCAGACCGCCAAATACGAGGCTCTGAGTATTCCTTTGGGCCACATCTCTAATAACGGCCCTCCGGTGTCTTCCAACTCACAGTACTTCCAGAAAGAAGGCACGGCGTCCAACCGGTCCTCGTTGGGATCCACAAAAACTTACGTGCTAGATGCTGCGGTGGAGTCGTACCATTTGGAGCACGGCCGGTACCAGTACTCGGTGGTGCTGAGGCTCTCGAACGGGAAAATGCGGTACCTCTACCGGTTCTACCAAGACTTTTACGATCTACAAGTCAAATTACTTGAACTCTTCCCATACGAGGCTGGCAAAATAGAAAACTCCCGGCGCATCATCCCGTCCATCCCCGGCCCTTTGATCAACGTCAACGACTCCATATCCAAGTTGAGACGAGAAAAGCTAGACTACTACTTGCGCAATTTGATCTCGTTGCCCACTCACATCTCGCGGTCCGAAGAAGTGTTGGGGCTCTTTGAGGTGCTTGATAATGGCTTTGATAAGGAAGTTCCCGACCCAAACAAGCCTGTGATGAGACAATCCAACTCTCAGCAGGATAGGATAACACAATACTCGAATGCACAAGCACAAAGAAGCTCATTGACTCCGTCTCTGGAGTCGCCTGTGCGCAGATCTCGGTCATCTTCATCCACCCAATTACTTGCGAACCAAAGTGCCTTGGCCGAGAGCACGGAGATTGAGCGGACCACCAAAGTCAAGGTGAAGTTCTACTATGAAGATGACATTTTTGTTCTCTTGCTACCCCTGAACCTAAAGTTGCAAGACTTGAAGTACAAGTTGATGAAGCGGTTGAGCTTGGACTCGGACGGCAGCGACCGGCAGATCTTCTTGTTCCTCAAAAACGACTATGACGAGTTCATGGACGCCCGAGGCTTGACATCAGACTACCTCGAACAAGAGCAAAAGGAGCAATTATTTCTCCAGGTGATCAACAACGATGAAAAGTTTCAGGAGATTTTGTTTGATAAGTGCAAGGTGGTGATCCTCACGCAATAGACTTTGGGACGAGAGGCCGCCATGGCGTGCACCACTTAGAGGTGCACAGTTCAGAGGTGTGTGGAGCTTCACGGATGGAGCACGCCCATTTCGCCGTCATGGCCACGGTAGTGTGAAATAAACGGAACAATCAGTATCAGTAGGAATATCTGGCGCGCTGCGTCAAGTGTTTTGGAGTGTATCCAAGCAAATGTTATCAGACACATAAACCACAACGAAAATCACAATCACATACACTTTTATAAAAGAGAAACTGAAACAGTTTTTTCTGAAACAATCAACATAAACACAAGTCTGAAGAAAAAGAAAAAACATAATCATCAAAGAAACACTGAACATTGAACACTGAACACCGGACACCGTAGCAGCCGATCTCACCTCATCTGGAACCCCTCACAGATTTGGGAACATCTAAAACACGAGATCCGCTACACAGGAACTTCTGAAACACACGGTGTGCACCCTAAGATTCCGAAACACCACCCCGCATTTCTTTGAGCCAATGGCAGACTTGTTTCATACGGCTGCCACGGCTCCGGCAGGCAAACGGGGGTCCAAATCTGCACGGGCCTGGGGATCCAGTCGTGCACAAAATACACTTGAAACCGTCCGACGAAAGTATAAAGCCAAGGCGTCCGCCCGTCAGAAAAAGGCCGTCAATATTTCGCTGCCACAACCCGAACACGGCCATCAAGGCTACCAAGACCATGACAAACACCATGGAAACAGTGAAGAACAAGACCTGGAAAAGGAAGATGCAAATTGCAAAATGAAGAAACTCGGGAATCCCAAGGATTTCGAAAGTGGTAGAACTGGTGAGGGTGAAGATAAAGATGAAAAGAAAACTAGTGGAAGTCACAGAGATTGGCAACATTTGGAAATCGGCAATCTACGTACCGAAAAGGAGGGTGCTGCTGAACTGGGGCCCAAGAAAAAGCGTCTACTTTTCGATCAGGCAGAGAAAAAATATGCTTTCAAATTAAACAAGAAGGTCATGGATATGAAGAGAAGACAGGAACAGTATACGCCCGAGCGTGTGGAGCATGCGTCGTCCCAAGACTCTGAAATTTCCCAGCCTTCTTCGAAAACTCAAGTACTGTCTACAGATGCGGCTGGAACGCAGGTAGTGGATGAAACCAAGAGCAATGAGACACTGAAGGCGGATGGGATCAAGGGGCCATCTAGCGATCTCGAAGAAGCCAAGCAAAAAATAAGAAAAATAGAACAACGGAGTGGGAAGGAGACTGAAGCACTGCCCAAGCAACCTCTGGCAATACAGAGAGACCTGGCAATTGAAAGGGATCTGGCAATACAGAAAGACCTGGAAATTCAGAAGGATCTGGTAATTCAGGAAGGTCTCGCTGAGGTTCAAAAGAGTCAAACTGAAATTCAGAAGGATCTGACAATTCAAAAGGACTTGACAATTCAAAAGGATCTGAAAATTCAAAAGGACTTGACAATTCAGAGGGATCTAATAGAGGTTCAAAAGAATCTGGCTATTCAGCAGAATCTGAAAGAAGTGCTGAAGGATTCAAAGAAAAGACAGAATACGGAAGCTCTGATGGATCTGATAGAAAGTCTAAATCTGACAAAAAGACTGAAGACTGAAGTTCTGAAGGATTTGGCAGATACACAGAAGACGGAAAGTCTAAAGGATCTGACAGAAATACAGAAGAATCCATCAGAAGTTCTGAAGGATTTGACACAAATTGAGAAGGATTTGACTAGCCAGAAGGATCTGACAGATGTCCAGGCCCAAAACTCTCAAAGCTTAGAAGTCTCAAAGCATCTGGATCCAGTGCCAAGCATTCATCAGTCCGGTGTTCAGGACAATGCCACAGAGCAACACAATCTGGAAATACGGGAGCATGAAAAGACCAAGAACTCAAGAACGGAAGCAGGCGATAGTCCCAAAAGAAAGCGGTTCAAGAAGTTTGTGGCCACGTCCAAGCGAGTCATCATCAATCCCTCTTCGGAGTCGGAGTCGGAGTCCGAGCCCGAGCCCGAGCCCGAGTCCGAGTTGCCCAATCTAGAATTTCCTACTTCGGAAAGCTTCCATATTCTAACTAGTGGAGATGAGTTCGAGCCTGCACAGCAGAAGGATGCTAGCCAAGAGTACAGGAATTCATCTGTACTGATGAGAGAGATGTTTGGGCTGGAGAGTGACAGTTCAGGTTCCCCAACTACAACCGGGACCAAATTGCTCTCTTTATTTGTTGAAGAAGATGATTCAATCGACTCCAATTTCCAGCTTTTTGTTCCGAGCGATAGTGAATCCTTTTTTTCAATGGAAAGACGTATTCGTTCAACGGATCAGCCAGAGTCCGCACAGTGTCCGGAACCAAACCCAGCTGGAAGTCCTCTTGGGCCAGAGCCACTTCATTCTCTACGGGAGGAGAACCCCATGCATCAAGATTCTTTACGGGAGGAGAACCTCATGCATCAAGATTCTTTACGGGAAGAGAACCTAATACACCACGATTCTCTACTGGAGGAAAACCTCATGCTCCACAACTCTCTTCTGGAAGAGAGTACACATGAAAAAGAGACATCCGTCGATCCACTGGTGGAGAACGAAAAGCTGGAAGCTCGTCTGGCCAAACAATCCAAGCTCAATAAGAAAAGAAAGAGCGATAAACGGAAGTTGCATCGGCTCAAGAAAAAGGGCGTGGTGCCTGATGACACGAGAGTGCAGGTGGTGAATTTATCACTGCCAATTGAGGAAACACATCAGGAACAGAGTCCTTTGGTTGAGGAACAAATTCCTTTGGTTGAGGAACAAATTCCTATGGCTGAGGAACAAGATCCATTGGTTGAGGAACAAATTCCTTTGGCTGAGGAACAAAATCCATTGGTTGAGGAACAAAATCCTTCAGGTTCGGTAACCCAAACATCGTCACATGGACCCGTTCAAACAGTGGCCCATAATGGGAAACCCCCAGAACTTCAGACCAAAAGCGGGACACCTGATTTACCCGATAATCACATTATTTTGGTCGACGCTGAAACGACAATTGAAAATAACAAACTGTTTACTGAGTCTCCCCGCTTGCAAGTCAAGCAATCACCTGGAATCAAGTCCTACCTGAATATTCAGATCTCGAGTCCGGGCTCCAAACCACCCATTGATAGTTTGGTATCACATACTTCTCAGCCTGAAGTCATTGTCTTAAACTCTGATTCCGAACCCCTGACTCCCAAGTACCATGCCCGGTTGAGAAAACATCGGCGGAAAGGTATCAAACTTGCCCCAGCACTGGCACATCTCGATAGCCTGTATGCAGACGCATCGAGTGTAGTGATTCCCAACTCATCCCAATCGGTGGAGCCACCACCAGCGTATACACCCGGGCGAAGCCAGATGAGAATCAATAGCTCGCCAGATCAGTCCATGGTGCAGCCCAATTCGAGTCCGGTTGTTGGCAGGAGAAATGCCCGGGTCCCGCAGGCAGAACCCCGGCACGTGCCCCCCGGACCACTCAAACCCCCCACATCCAAGAGTGTATTTGAGCAAATGAAGGAACGGTTCAACAAGTCCGGGGTCGATTTCCAAGGGTTCGGCATCGATGCAGAGATTTTCTCCGATTTCGTCTAGGCTTACCCCGAAACTGTGGCGACAGCAATTTAAAGTGTGGAGTACCCCGCCGCGCGAAACATCTCCATTGTACCTTACACTGACAATACCAACTTTCCCTAAGAACCCTCCCTGAGAACCCTTCCTGAGAACCCTTTCTGAGAGTACCACATCAGAACCAATGATTTCGCCCAAATACTCATTATCGCATTACTTCTTTAAGGCGGCCAAATTTGCTAATAAAGCCCCTCACGTGGTCAACCTCTACCTCGACTACAATTGTCCGTTTCTGGGGCTTATCTACTTTAAGCTTCTTAACGTGATCAAGCAATTGGACCAGAAGTCTCCAGGATCGTTTCAGTTTGTGTTTGTCAACGTGGTACAGCCATGGCACCCCAATTCGGTTTTACTCCATGAATACTCTTTGGCTGCAGCCACGTTGCTCCGGGAAAAGGCGCCTGAAACGTCTAACCAGCTTTTCTGGGAGTTGCTGGGGTCTCTTTTCAAGAACAAGGAGCAATTCTACGATTCTGCAACTGTTTCGTTGGGCAGAAATGATATCTACAGACAAATCAGCCGGCTGGTGGCGTCGGACGTCAGTCTTCCCTTCACCGAGAAAGAAGTCTTGGACTTATTGGAGATCAAGGAGACTCTGGACGGAAAGGCTTCCAATTCGGGCAATGCAGCCACGGTGGACGTTAAGTACTTTACACGGTACTTGAGAACCGTCGGGGCCCATGTCACGCCCACGGTGAGTGTCAATGGAATAGTCAATGACTCGGTTTCCAGTGGCAGCTCGGAGGATGAATTGGTCGCCATCTTTGAGGAATACTTGAAGGCATAACTGAGACACTAAGGTATTGAAGGATCCACTGATACATTAGCTTGAAGACACTAGCTACTTAAGCAGGCAACTGAGCAGACCAAGGGAGAAATCTGTTTAGATAGTCAAAGATCATGATTGGTCAAAGGTCATTGGTCAAAGGTCATTGGTCCAATGGCATGAATGGTTAAAGGGCATGAATGGTTAAAGGGCATGAATGGTTCAATGGGACTAGAGTTCGTCTACACTTGCAATAAACAGGTGTAGAAGGGTGTCTGGATGTTTATGTATGTCGGCAAAGTATCGGCGTTTCAAGGACGCACCAGCCTTTGGACGTGATGCATAGACATTTAGTCTAGAACATGTTGGACGGATAAATATTGCTTTTTTGAATTACCTATTTTGGTAAGAACAATTGCCTTCTGATGATATCTGCAGGATTTGGAAATGTCCAGAATTGTCTTTCCATTATCGGTCATTGGCTGTCATTGTCTCTTGTCTGTCTATAAATGATGATCCTGCATATGCATGCTGGTCAATTACCATGCCTATTTTCCTAGAATCTGGAGTCAAGTGTAAAGACCTCAGTTCTAGTCCCATTTAGTCTAATCTGAATATAGCTCGTCTCCACTAGTAGCACTGGAAGCACCATATCAATTCCCAGTGATAGTCAATAGACATTGTTCTACACTGATTATCAAGGGCATCTGTTTGAATAGTCACTTACGAAGGTNCAGTGAAACTGCGAATGGCTCATTAAATCAGTTATCGTTTATTTGATAGTACCTTGCTAATTGGTATACGCCTGGCAATTCTAGAGCTAATACATGCTTAATACCCGACTTACGAAGGGTAGTATTTATTAGATAAAAATCAACATTTTTGATGATTCATAATAACTTAACGAATCGCATGGCTTTAAGCTGGCGATGGTTCATTCAAATTTCTGCCCTATCAACTTTCGATGGTACAAGAGGTCACAAATCTAAGAAGTCACTAAGATCAAGACACTCCGTCGGTTGTTCGGTAAGTTAGTAAGTAGATAGGTTGATATATTAGTAAGAAGCAA
>NKZY01000785.1:0-39372 GCA_002374555.1 Metschnikowia mauinuiana | reverse complement strand
CAACGTGCGATGACATCATGAGTTGTCATCCCATGATACTAAGTATTGGATTCTGGCAATGTTAGAATAATTCCTAACAGCCAAGAAAATAACCATGGTTTACCAGGTTTCTAGAAATAGTGATCTTTGGAGAATTCCTAGCATTTGGCAAGGCCAAATGAACTCTTGTATCAGGAGATCAAAATCTTTACTAACAGTATAGGACCTTCTGGGCCTGCATGGTGCATGGCGATACAGTGGCAATTTGAACGAAGGACACTGAACTTTCCTGATTTTAAGCCCTTTAATCTATAGAAATGCGAATCTAAAGAGCAAGTTGGGCTTGATGTATCTAATAGTGAGGAGCTCTGGTGAAGGCAAGTTCATAATTGCATTTTACTGAACTCCTGTAGTTTGGCGTACATTGTGACCTGATGTCTCCACCTAAATTTTAAAATTTTCAAAATTGCTTCACTAGCTCAGTTGGCAGAGCGTCAGTCTCATAACAAGCTTGTGAAATCTGAAGGTCGACAGTTCGAACCTGCCGTGGAGCAATTCATTTTTTTATTTTTTTCCTATTATTTTACCCTCGTTTCCTGTATATAAGTGCACCCCCCGGTTCTAGACCTCAACCAGCATACGTACAAATGCGGATCCCGGTCCTCGGGTCCCCCGGTCGTGGCTGCGCGCAAAAACCTGCACCGGAATTCCCAGAACAGCAACAATTTGGTCCCATTTGTCACGCTTATCACAGAGCCGTTCCTGCAGACGGCTCCCTAAAGGTTATCACCCCCTACTCAAATTTACAGCCTCCCCTCTTCCTTCCCCAACCACATTTCTTCCTCAAGTTTCTTGTTCCCAGCCTCCAATTCCATCGAGGCTAAAACAATTGACATCTGAGTGTTGCTAAGGCCCTAGAAACAACCCTTAGAAAAAAAAGACACATATTTTCTAGAAAAAATGAAAGTTGCCACTTTAGCCTCTTTGGCAGTGGCGCTTTCCGCTACTGAAGCAGCATTTTTACCCGAGTTTCTTATGCAACAAAATGCCCAGCAAGTGATTTCCCAAAAGTGGAGCGGACTCACGGAGAACCTTGATGGGTTTTCCAATAAGGTGGATGTGATTTCCACCAAGTACTCCAACTTGATGAGGGTTTTGGACAATAAGAAGGGAGATGTTATTGCTAAGATTGCTCAATATTTGAACCAGCCGTTGGACTCTGTGCCCAAGGATGCCATGAAGTTGTGGCTGGAGATGTTTGCCGAGTTCCCTCGCCAGGTTTCGGAGATGAGTTTCATTACCAAGGGCAAGAAGGCCACGGAAACCGCTTCCACTTTTGACTTCCACGTGCAAGACCAGAAGGTGCCCAACCACAAATTAAGGGTGAAGTCCACTCCTGACACGTTGGGCATTGACTCGGTCAAGCAATACAGTGGGTACTTGGACGTGGAGGACCAGGAGAAGCACTTTTTCTTTTGGGCGTTTGAGTCCAGAAACGACCCCAAGACCGACCCGGTGATTTTATGGTTGAATGGAGGACCCGGCTGTTCTTCTTTGACTGGCTTGTTCTTTGAATTGGGTCCTTCGTCCATCCCCAAGAACTTGAAGCCCGTCCACAACCCTAGTTCGTGGAATAACAACGCCACCGTGATTTTCTTGGACCAGCCCGTCAATGTGGGTTTCTCCTACTCATCTGGTTCCGTCACCAATACCGTTTCTGCCGGAGAGGATGTGTACGCCTTTTTGGAATTGTTCTTTAAGCAATTCCCAGAGTACAACAACAAGCAGGACTTCCACATTGCTGGAGAGTCGTACGGAGGCCACTACATCCCCGTGTTTGCTTCGGAGATCTTGAAGCACGATGACCGTGGGTTCAACCTTACATCGGTGATGATTGGAAATGGTTTGACCGACCCTTTGACCCAATACGAATACTACCAGCCCATGGCTTGTGGAGCCGGAGGCGAGCCCTCGGTGTTGCTGCCTGAAGAGTGTGACAACATGGCCTCCACCATCCCTAGATGCTTGTCATTGATTGAAAACTGTTACAATACTGGATCCGTGTGGGCGTGCGTGCCCGCCAGTATCTACTGCAACAATGCCCAGATGGGGCCTTACCAGAAAACCGGCCGCAATGTCTATGATATCCGTGGCGAGTGCAAGGGCGGCAACTTGTGCTACGAGGACTTGCAGTACGTTGACGACTACTTGAACTTGCCCGAGGTCAAGGCTGCTCTTGGCGTGGAGGTGGAAAACTACCAGGCTTGCAACTTTGACGTGAACCGCAACTTTTTGTTTGCTGGTGATTGGATGCAACCTTACCACAAGAATGTCGTTGACTTGTTGGAGAGCGGCTTGCCGGTGCTCGTGTATGCCGGAGACAAGGACTTTATCTGCAACTGGTTGGGCAACCAAGCCTGGACCGACAGATTGCCTTGGTCGGGACACGAGCAGTTTGAGAAGCAACCAATCAGAGACTGGACCGTCGGCAAGCAAAAGGCCGGAGAGGTGAAGAACTATAAGAACTTGACCTTCTTGAGAGTCTTTGGTGCAGGACACATGGTGCCTTATGACCAGCCGGAAAATGCTTTGGATATGGTCAACCGGTGGACCTCCGGTGATTACGTCTACTGAGTTTTTTTTGGGTTCAGTTTTGAACGTTCAGTTTTGAATGTCTATACTGATTGATTCTACTCTAGTTAATATTAAAGTCCGAGAGCTGACTATTAAGAGTTGTGTAGGTAAATTTGTATGAAAGTGGAGGTAACTTTGTTGGAGATTTATGAGCTTATGGTGTTCCTGCATATAGCGCAGTTTTAACCCTCGGTTTCCCCGGTTTCCCGGTTTCCGCCCTCGGAATGGACACGTGATATCCCCCGTTTCTCCCCATCCCACCCTGGTTTAGAATTTGCCACCAAGATATGTTCATCTCAAGAGTAGGAACAGCTCCGGTAAATTGTTTGTGGGGAGAATGAAATGACTGAAATCGATATAAAGGTCGAGACTGCATATACGCCCCCGGAACTAGGGTTTTTCGGGCCCTCGGAATAAAGGTATTTTGCCACGTGACACCTTCATCTTGATAAACAACAATTCCGGAACATGCAAGTAAAATTCCAATTTGCAACAAGGTACGTTTACCGTGGTGGGGGAGGGAGGAAAGGGTACTAACCTGCATATAAGCCCTCGGAAATGTTTTTTCAGTGGTCACGTGACATTCTCTCTCGCCGCCAAAACAAATCTCTCCTTCATCCCTACACGTTGATTTGTATGTTTCACTTTATCTCTACTCCATTCCACTCTAAAACACGGAACCTGAAACATGAAACCTGAAACAAACCTGAAACATGCCTGAAACATGCATATTCGTATATTTATATGCACTCAATTCCTGAGGACTGCACACAATCCCCCAAAGATGTTCCCAATCCCCAGGAAACTCCACGTCAGTCTTTTCACAGTCATTCCAAACTCTTCAAATTCTTTAAATTCTTCAAAATCAGTCCAAAGTCAGTCCAAATTGCTCATTGGCCATCTTTGAATTATATGCAGGATCGGGTGTATTTCTCCAAAAACCCATCTTCATTTCTCTCTGTAGTCATCCCAGTCCCACCAGTCACCTGTACCCAAGCAATAGTTATGCTCTAATTATAACCTAAGTTTCCCCTAAGATCTTAGGGCTCCTGCACCCAAGTGTTTCACCAACCTCCAAATCCTGTACCCAGGTGTTTCACCGACTTATTCCTGTATTCAAGTGTTCCATGTTCCGTGTTCCAAATCTTATTCCTGTACCCAAGGCTTCAAAGGCTTATTCCTGAACATTTGATCTCCAGTAACTCTTGCTTTTTCACCAATTCGTGTTTCAAGTTCCAAAAGTCTTCTTCAAATCCTTGTCTTTCGCCTTAAAATCCCTGGTGCATCAACACAAATTCCACCATCTTTCCTTCATTCCTCTTCCAATCCTCTTCCAATCCTGCACCCAATTCCCATCCATTGCCACTTGCCACTCCCAAACATTGCCACTCCATTTCAGTGAACTCCCAATCACTAAACTCCGTTTTCTTCTTTTTCATTTCGATCACGTGTTCATTTGATCACTTTCCAATGACCCTGAACCCTGAACCTGAACCTTGAATATTAAGACCCTGAGCCTGAACCTTGAATATTAAGACCCTGAGCTTGAGACCCTGAGACGAGGTGTGTATCACGTGCCCATTGTTCGATCTCCGTCTCATCTCCATTGTTCAGAATTTCCTCAAACAATGTCCACCAAACAATGGACCAATGCGTCAAACAATGGACTCAATGGATCCAAAATCAGTCTCACAATAGAATGAGGCCAAGCCATAATAAAACCAAAATTAGTCTCACAATGGAATGTCAATGGATTCTTAATGGAATCCTCAATGGAGACATGTTTGGGTGTCTTATTGACGCTAGTGGATGAGGTTTGAGTCCAGCATTTGGGGTCATTTTCCTTCCGGCTTTATCCAGGGTTAAGTAATTGTTCTAGAAGATCCGAATAATGGATCTTCCAATTCCGACCCCAGACTCTTTCCATTCAGAGCTCTTTCCAGATCTTTCCAGATCTTTCCAGAGCCCTTTCCGCCCTTTCCGCCCTTTCCATAGCCCTTTCCAAATCTTTCCAAATCTTTCCATATCCCTTTCCATATCCCCTTTTCAATGGAAGATGTCGAGACCGGAATCTTCGTTGAGGGATTCATTTCCCATGAGTTTGAGTGCGTCACATGCACCAAAACTTCCAAAAACCCACAACCCAGAAAATCCCATAAATCCCCAAAATCCCCAATCCAAAAACCCTTGCAAATTCCATTTGATTTCCTTCACATCTTCCTTTTCCGTGTGGTGTCTGGAATGACCCAGTTGCCAGGATGGAGGCCTTGTCTGCAGGCGCGGCCGCGCGGAAACAACCAGGGATGGATATTTGCACCCAAACTTCCTAATTGGGCCAAAACATCAACACACACCTCCAAGGCCGTGGTTAGAAAACTCCGCAACTAACCCCCATTTCCTTTATAAACACTTCTCCTCCATTTCTCTGCATCCCTTATCTTATCCCTTCTTTTGGTCACCAGGCAGGCTCCTGTACAGAATCAACTTGTCAACCCATGGCTTCCCTCGAATTCCCGTCCTCTCCTTCTCATCCACGAATCCTTCTTTTCCTTTCTGCCAACCTTTGAGTTCTGCCAATTTTGAGTTCTGCCAACCTTTGAGTTCGAATCTGTGAACCTCTGGAGTTATGATGAAAATCCGACCCGGTCTCCATGCCGGTCTCTTTTCGCTATGTCTCATCCAAGGCATCTTCTCCTCCATTGCATATACCCACACGAAAAACGTCAAGTTGCTCGTGTTCAGCATCAGCACGCTCGTCATGGCTTTCCATGAAGCAGTGGTGTTCGTCATCCAGTCCCGATTCGGCTTTGGCCTTTCCCTTTTGGGAACTTCCTCCTGCTTCGGCTTCAGCCCTCACTCTTTGCTTCTTCCCGTGTGTGCTGTCACATACACGTTTTTCCTCGCATCAACGTTGGTGGTGATCGTGGCCACCAGCACGTATTTCCAAACTACCGACGACGACCCTCTTCTTTTTGCCCTTGGCTTCATCGATGGAGACTGCATGGCCGTGGTGCTTTGCTTGGCGTTTCTTTCCGTCTTCTTGATGGGCGCATTGGTGCCTCTTGAATTGTCACTATACCCATCCCCGCCTCCGGCCGATGAGCTCTATGCTCTGTATAGTGACAAGTCTGCATTGGGCCCCAATCTCCATGACCCGGCCGAAACGACGTTTGCTGAAGGTGTTCACGCGTGCTCTCTGCCGGACTTGACGCCCATGAGCATGCAGCATGAATTCAAGCCCAAATTGCTGGATGGCCTTCACACTCATCACACCCCAAAGAAGAAGCGTGTGTCCAGTTGCCGAGGCTTTGTCCATAACCCAAGCCCCCCGGTATCGTTTCCTTCAGCCACCAATGATTATTTGCGCAAATCCTTGGATACGATTGACATCTTCAAGCCAACGGACTATAATCGTCCAGAAAAGTCCCTCAAATATAAAGACTCCGAAAAGACTCTTGCAGAGTATGACGTTTCCGAGGAAATGTCCGTTGATATCTTGGTGCGTGCTTCCATGGCCTGTGACGACTTGTATGATCAAGACATCGACAATTGGATGAACACAAAGCCGGACTCGTCCCATTATTCAAAACACTTGGCTTCTTCCAGTACCGACTTGCTGAATTCAAAGGACACCCTCTTCCACCTGGCCGGGGCTTTGAAAATCAAAAAGCTCAGAAGCAAGAAATCCGTAAGCAATCCCAAAACGGAAAGCCTCCCCACGCTTCAAGAAACATCCTCCACTAATGCCGAGTCGCCCGATCGCGTTCCTCATCTCGGAGGCCCGGTCAAAATCTCCGCTGACGAGCCTGACTCAGGTGTTTTGAATCTGGTTGCTTTGGCCCAAGACCTTCAACCAGCTGCACCAGTTGCCCCAGCTGCCCCAGTTGCACCAGTGGCAAAAAACATTGAGATGACCCTTTCGACTCCGAGCCCCGAAATCACCCCGGTTGATTCCAATGATTCTCATTCCCACTCCCAAAATAACCACCACGGGAAATCAGACTCCTGGTCGCTGTCGATCTTTCATTCGCCCGGCAAAATCAACTTCAATGTTTTTCAGTCTTCCAATTGTCTTAAAGAAATGTGTTCTTTATCGCCCAAGAAACCCACGGGCTCTTCCAGCGCCATCCCATCTCCAGAAAATCTTGCTTTTTTTCCAAAAGACCAAGTTTTAGAGTCGAAAACCCAGATCTTGGAATCTGCACAAGAGCAAGTTTCTGAGTCCCCAAGGCCCCCAAATGCCCAGACTGCTCAAGCTTCAATTCAGAAACAGTTCCAAGTTCCAAACCATGTCTTGCAAGAATCCCCGGAATTCCTCGAAACTCAAAACATATCCACCAGTTCCGAGATTCCAAAACGATGCGATTCTTTATATTCTTTTGAATCGGACCTCGAAGAAATCGAGGACATCACTCGGCCCGTTCCAAACTGGAATATCCCTTCGGAGGCCGATAGCAGCATCCGCAATGTCTCTCTAGACTATTGGGAGGCCAACAAAGATAACTGGATCCCCGAATCCCACCAAGCCCGCCCTCTTGTTTATACGTCATCCATGATTGACGCACGCCATGAGCCGGGCTTCCAAAGAGCATCTGAAAGCCCCGAATCTTTCCACAACCGCCTCAATAATGATCACCTTGAAATCAAGAGCGACACCCTTCATGACGAAAAGCTGACCCGCAGCATCAGTGCCCCGTCACTTCACACATATCGTGATCTCCAGGACTTGCAGTCTGGGAGATCCATCTTCGATGCGCTGGAGCACACGCTCTATAGGCCAAGCACGCCACCTGCAGCCGAAGTACCTCGGATGAACCAATCTTTGGCTTACCATGCTTCTCAGCGGAGCTTGGGGAAAAACCAATACCCCTACCAGTCGCAGGCTAACTTCTCCAAGTACGAGCCCGCTTCACAGGAANTGGGGAAAAACCAATACCCCTACCAGTCGCAGGCTAACTTCTCCAAGTACGAGCCCGCTTCACAGGAAACATCCCCGATAAAAAAGATGATTGGAAAGCTCAGAATGAGCCGCGAATCGTCTTTCAATATGCATAAACATTCCAACTCTCTAGCCACCTCAATGATTTCTTCAACGTCCGGCTTGTCTTCCAAGTCCGGGTCGCCCAAGAAGGTCATAAAGAGTCTCTTCACTCGGTCGCTGTTTGATCAAGGAAAGAGACTTTCCTTTTCCCAAGCGACAAATTCTCCAACCACGTGTTCCCATACGCCCGCCCGCCCCAACAAAGCTTCGATGTTCGAAAATAATGTCAATAACTTCAACTTTGGAGCCAAAGAAGAAAAACACGCTTTGGATAAGTTTTGGGAGCTCGAGGCAACTGATCTGGACAAATCCAGGGTCAGCAGCATGCCCAGTGCCATAATCGGGGAATATGACAAGGAAAAATGGAGGACGTTGAAAGCATTGGAGATAGAAGACTGAATGTAATCAACCCCATATGATACCCCATCAACCAACCATAATAATAAATGTTTTAAACGGTATAAATTTTGTTGTAGAGGGCCTTTTAGTTCCCATTTGTAACAAGCTAAGAGTGTCTCGGTACACGTTCGAGGACCCCTAAACTTTAAACACGGACTTATCCCCTACCCAAAAACATGAATCACAAAGACAGGAATCACAAAGACAGGAATCACAAGACCCATGGACGTTGCTCCACTAATTCAGAATCTTCATTAAAACTAGGAGTATTAAAAAATATAAATTGTTTGGGGGCTATGCAGCGGAGACCTCCTCTTTATATATACTTGACATGTTGCAAAGACGTGCATATGCAGCTGCGTGATATGAAACACCATTGTACACAAAAAGACCACTCCTTTCCCAAAAGGGATTCTTTGCGCCCCGCTTTTTGCCACCCTGAAGGATATATAAAGAGGGGCTTTCCCCTTTAAAAATTTCACTACTTAATAATCTTTTCTTCCTCCATCCTCCATTACTGTTTTCGCATTATTCTGTCAAGATTACGCCAAATCAAACTTTACTACAAAAGTAAAGCGCTTCCAAAAATCAGAAAACACGAATTTTTCCCCAAAAATACTATGCCAGATTTCCTGTTATTCTAAGGATTACTCCAGGAAAATATCTGCTTCAAAACTAGAGGCTTAAGAAAAGTGCTGCAAAAAACAACTCTTTCTCCTCATTGGGCTGGAGGTAAAGTCGCACCGGAGGCACGGGTGTATGTTATCTCATCAGACAAACCTCAACATTGAAAAAAAAAACAGACCTTCATTGGTATTGACAAAAATGGATGAAGATGATCTCTTTGGAGTGTTTTCCGAAGCCCCAGCTTCCGTGCCTCACACACATCCCGGTGCAGGCGTCAAACGACCAATAGGGGATGAAACAAACGCTTCTACTGAGCAAGATGACCACACAGGCGTCAAGAAAGCAAAAGCTCATCGGAACGGACTGACGAAGGACGACAAGAGAAAGCTAGAAAAGAAACCAGACTCTAAGGAAGAAGAGGAGAAGAAGAAGGATGAAAAGAAAAAAGAGGCTTTGGTCAAGGATGCCACTGAAATCGAGGCATCGCGAGATGTGGCCGCCTCTGCAGGGCTTCTTGCCACCACCGAAGCTAACCAAGATGGCAATCAAATGAAACTCACGCATCAAGTCAGACACCAGGTGGCAGTGCCTGCAGACTATCCATATGTGCCCATTGCTGAACACAAGAGAGTCAATGATGCCCGCACGTATCCGTTTGTCTTGGATCCCTTTCAGGACACGGCCATCTCGTGCATCGACCGAAACGAGTCGGTATTGGTGTCAGCACACACATCTGCAGGAAAAACCGTGGTGGCAGAATATGCCATTGCCCAGTCGCTCCGGGAAAAGCAACGTGTGATTTACACCTCGCCCATCAAGGCGTTGAGTAACCAGAAATACAGAGAGTTGTTGGCGGAATTTGGCGATGTGGGTTTGATGACCGGAGATGTGACGATTAATCCCGACGCAGGGTGTCTTGTGATGACCACCGAGATTTTGAGAAGCATGCTTTATAGAGGGTCGGAGGTGATGAGAGAAGTGGCATGGGTGATTTTCGACGAGGTGCATTACATGAGAGACAAGTCCAGAGGAGTTGTGTGGGAAGAGACGATCATTTTGTTGCCCGATAAAGTGCACCATGTCTTTTTGTCAGCCACGATTCCAAATGCCATGGAGTTTGCTGAGTGGATTGTCGATATTCACAACCAGCCGTGCCATGTTGTGTACACGGACTTCAGACCCACTCCATTGCAACACTATCTTTTCCCCGCTGCCGGAGATGGGATCCACTTGGTTGTGGATGAAAAGGGAACTTTCCGTGAGGAGAATTTCCAAAAGGCCATGTCGTCAATCAGTGACAATATTGGTGACGATCCTTCTGCCGTTGATACTAAAGGAGGAAAGAAGAAGGGCGAGACATATAAAGGAGGCCAAAAGGAGGGCCCTTCGGATATCTACAAGATTGTCAAGATGATTTACATGAAGAGATACAATCCAGTGATTGTGTTTTCGTTTTCCAAGCGAGACTGTGAATCGTTGGCATTGAAGATGAGTAAGCTCGACTTCAACAACGACGAAGAAAGAAGTGCATTGACCAAAATCTTTGACAATGCCATTAGTTTGTTGCCCGATGCCGACAAGGAGTTGCCGCAGATCAAGAACATCTTGCCATTGTTGAAGAGAGGAATTGGAATCCACCATTCGGGATTGTTGCCGATTTTAAAGGAGATTATCGAGATTTTATTCCAGGAGGGGTTCTTGAAGGTGTTGTTTGCCACGGAAACGTTTTCCATTGGTCTTAATATGCCCGCCAAGACGGTGGTGTTTACGTCGGTGCGGAAATGGGACGGCAGTGGGTTCCGGTGGGTTTCTGGAGGTGAGTACATTCAAATGTCGGGAAGAGCTGGACGGAGAGGGCTTGATGACCGAGGAATCGTGATCATGATGATTGACGAAAAGATGGAGCCGCAGGTGGCCAAGGGCATGGTCAAGGGCCAGGCGGACCGGTTGGACTCTGCGTTCCACTTGGGATACAATATGATCCTTAACTTGATGAGAGTGGAGGGAATCTCGCCCGAGTTTATGTTGCAGCACTCGTTCTACCAGTTTCAAAATGCCTCGTCGGTGCCTCTCCTCAAGAAAGAATTGGCGGAGCTCCAAGAAAAATACGACGAGTTCCAGATTGACGACGAGCACATGATCAAGGAGTACTACGAGCTCAAGCAACAAGTGTCGGAGTACCAAGAGGATGTGCGGAAGGTGATTACGCATCCAGGCCACGTTCTTCCCTTTCTCCAGCCCGGAAGAGTGATTGAGGTTCAGATTGGCGAGGATTCTTATGGATGGGGAATGGTGGTGACGTTCAACAAGAGAACGTCCAAGAAGAGAGGGGAGATTTTCACCGGCCACGAGTCGTACATTGTGACTGTTTTCGTGTGCACCATGTTCATTGACTCGCCCGTCAACCTCATCAAGCCATTGAACCCCATGTTTCCCGAAGGAATCCGGCCTTCAAAGGATGGCGAAAAGAGCAGGGCTGAATATATCCCCATCACGCTCAACCTGATCCGGCTGATTTCCAGTGTTCGTTTGAAGATGCCTGAAGAATACAAGAGTTCCACGGCCAAGCGCAACTTGGTAAGAACGCTTAAGGACTTGCCCAAGAAGTTACCCGATGGAATCCCATTGATGAACCCGATGGAGAGCATGAAAATCACCGACCCGGATTTTAAGACGCTCATGCGCAAAATCGATGTGTTGGAAAGCAAATTGGCTTCCAACGTCTTAAGTGGCCTGGACCGCCTCTCGCCGCTCTACAACAAGTACATGGAAAAGATGGACTGTGACAAGGAAATGAGAGGTATCAAGGATAAGATCCGCCAAGCACAATCGGTATTGCAATTGGATGATTTGAAGCACCGCAAACGGGTATTGCGCAAATTGGCCTTTACTACCCCCGAAGATATCATCGAGTTGAAAGGCCGGGTGGCCTGTGAAATTTCTACAGGTGATGAGTTGTTGTTGACGGAATTGATCTTCAACGGTAACTTCAATGACTTGACGGCAGAACAGTGTGCAGCACTCTTATCATGTTTTGTGTTCCAAGAAAGAGCAAAAGAAGTGCCTCGGTTACGGGACGAGTTGGGCGGGCCTTTAAAAGAAATGCAGAACATGGCCACCAAACTCGCCAGAACTTATAAGGAGTGCAACCTCGAGGTGGTGGAGAAGGAGTACGTGGAGTCGTTTCAGCACGAGCTCATGGAGGTGACGTACGCCTGGTGCAAGGGTGCAACGTTCACCCAAATCTGCAAGATGACGGATGTTTACGAAGGGTCATTGATCCGGATGTTTAAACGCTTGGAGGAGATGATCAAGCAAATGGTGGCGGCTGCAAAGACCATTGGGAACTTGGAGTTGCAGGAGAAGATGACCAAGGCTGCTGAATTGGTGCATAGAGACATTGTGTCTGCAGGTTCCCTATACCTCTAGAAAAACGAAGGAAGTAGAGAAATGAATAGAAGAGAAAAAGATGCAGAAAACGAAGGAATTAGAAGAGACGAATAGAGAATTTGAAGAGTAAGGAGTAGTTTGAGTGGATTGATAATGCATGCTTGTGTGCAGGTGCGTGATCAAGGCGCGGTTGCCCCAGACCACAAGTATATAAAGTCCACCATCCCCATCCCCATCCCCCATCACCGATCCCCAATCTTTTTCGAAAAAGATTTGACCAGAACAAAACTAGGCATTGATGCTCTCGGAACTCCTTTATGTCAAACACAAGGTTTATGTGCATCCCACGACGTCCAAAAAGGATAATGTCCCCGGCTTTCTCTCGCTCAGTCGTCCATTTTCGGCAACAACCAATAAGGACCTTCTCTTGAGTTTTTGTCCTGAAGCTTTGCTTTCCAAAGAAGATCTTAGTAAGTATGAAAAGATGGATCTTAATGATGATCTTGTCAATGAGTTGCTGGCGCTTCTGCTCTCCGGAACGCCATCCCCCGCCACCAAGCCAGCCCTGTCCCTGTCTCTGTCTGGAAAACAGCTTCTGTCTTCCAAACAGCACCAGGGAAAGAAATCTTTGGGGGTGCTGAAACTGGTGGTGCTGATGCCGACGGTGCATCTGGCGGAATCCTTTTCCGTGCCATTGTCTGCAGTATACCTGATCCAATTCCGGACCCCATCGTTGGGGTGGTGGTACGGGTCCATCATCATCCATACCAAGAGCGGGGAAAAGTTGCCCGTTTTGTTTTTCCACGATGACGAGGCCCCCTCCACACTCATGCACCAGAAAGTCAATAACCAGCGGTTCGACCCCTTTGACTCCGATGGGGCCATGTACTGGGGAGGCACGGACTTCTTGGCCAGTATCCTGTCACTCATCAACTTCCAGAAATCCACCATCGAGCCCTCGGTGTATTTGGTGGACCCTTCGCCGGCAGACCTAAAAAATTTCTCGCCCATGAAGTTGGATGCCGGGAAAAACACCGCCAAGGCCTCCGAGCCTTTTAAGTTGCCCGAGGTTCCCGACCTTCCGAAATTGCTAGCCACGGCCAAGTGGAAAATCCTTGAAACTGTGGCCACCCTTGGCTCCAAGACAAAGCACCAGGTGCGCGAGATTGTCGATGACCATGTTCCACCATCTGTGGTCAACACCATTCTCCAGAAAAAGGAAGTCAAACAAATCAGCGACGACTTCGATAGTGCCCGTGTATATTTGGCCAAGTGGGCCATTCAGGTCAAAGAGGAGGCCGAGGCGTCCCAGAGGAAGTTCATGTTGCAGGACGACGTGTATGCACGCATCAACAAGGAACTCGGCGACGACCACCAATTGTTGACTCCAGACGAGGTCAGCAATGCGTCCCGACGCAAGCCCATCTCGCTAGTGGAATGGAGAGGCTTTTTCGACACTAAGGGATGTTTGACCTTGACCATAGATGAGGTCAAAGACCGTGTTTTCCATGGAGGCTTGGAGGAGAATGTTCGTCCCGAGGCCTGGCCTTTCTTGTTGGGGATTTATCCCTGGGATTCTTCAGTAGAGGAGCGGGTGCTTTTGAAACTGAATCTTGAAACCAGTTACCATGACTTCAAACGCAGGTGGATGCAGGATGATGCCAAGCAAGACACTGGGTTCTGGAAGGACCAAAAGACTCGGATCGAAAAGGATATCCACCGAAATGACCGTCAATTGGACATCTTCAAGAACGAAACGGGCACTGACCAACAACAAGAAGCACAACCGGGTGGATCCGGAAATGAAGCCGGGGCCGAAAACAACAGGGAGGCTTCGCCCGTGGAAGATGACCAAGAGGGCTGGAACTTGGCGGTCATCAGAAACAAACACCTCGCCTGCATGAGAGAAATCCTCCTCACGTACAACGAGTACAACTGGAACCTCGGCTATGTGCAAGGCATGACCGATCTCTTATCGCCCATCTATGTTGTTTTCCAGGACGAGGTGTTGTCGTTCTGGGGATTTGCAGGGTTCATGGACCGAATGGAGCGGAACTTTGTGCGGGACCAAAGTGGCATGAAGAAACAGATGCTTGTGTTGAACGAATTGGTTCAATTCATGCTCCCCGACTTGTTCAAGCACTTGGCCAAGTGCGAGTCCACCGACCTCTTCTTCTTCTTCCGCATGTTGTTGGTGTGGTATAAACGGGAATTCGAATGGGACGAGGTCAACACGTTGTGGGAGATGCTCTGGACCGACTTTTATTCCAGCCAGTACCATTTGTTCATTGCACTTGCAATTCTCAGTGATAACGAGAGGATCATGAGGCAGAACTTGTCGCGGTTTGATGAGGTGTTGAAGTTCATGAATGAATTGCTGGGCAACTTGAAACTCCACGACTTGCTCATCCGGGCCGAGCTTCTCTTTTTGAGATTCAGGAGGATGATGGACTTGATTGATCGTGAGAATATGGACCCGAAACGGGACAAGGTCCAGATAAACCCCGACTTGAGGCAATTGGTGTCCCGCAGCATGGTAATTCAGAAGGAAACCGAACGCACGGAGGATTCAAGCTGGGGTTGACCAAAAATCACTGTAATTGATATCACATTGATTATCAGTCAAATCCATAGTCAATACCAATGTAAAGCCATACCAATGTAAAGCCATATTAATGTAAAGCCATGGCCCCAAAAAGATCCGTGCCTCTCACTCGCTATCACATTCTTCCTGGAGTTGCAGCCGGGAGGCATTGCTCATTGTGGTGATACATGCAGTCCCGCGATGGTTAACAATGGCATTTGACACACGCAGTGCTTATGTCTGCAGGACGGTAATAAAAAACACCCCAACACGAGACAATAGGGTCCCTGAACCCCTTCCCTTGCTTGCCTAGAGCTTTTTTCTTCGGAGAAACATCACAATTCACCATGAGCAACCAATTAAATACCCTGCAGCCGGCGTACCATGCCATCAACGACGAGTATGACGAGTATGAGGAGGAAGAATGGCACATTTCGGACCGCACCAAGAGGTGGTTGGTGTTTTTGGGCATGCTCCTGAGCTTGGTGATCCTATACTTGTTTTGCTTTGCCTTGCCCCTGTTGTTCATTCCGCGTGCACAGGACCTCCATCCCATAGCCAAAGTCAAGGACTTGGCCATTCTGTTGAGGCCACTTTCAGAGGGTCCCCAAGCCTGGGAGGCCATTTCCATTTCCAATGAAGAAACCGGGGATGAAGGCGAAGACGAGACCAAAGGGGAAGAAGGAGTAGACGAGACCAAAGGGGAAGAAACCAATGGTCAATTGGCCAAGGAACGGCTTGTGTTGGTGGGCGATATCCATGGCCAATACAAGGAGTTCCGCAAACTCATGAGGAAAGTCCAGTTCGACTCGGAAAAAGACCACTTGGTTGTTCTTGGCGACTTCATGTCCAAAGGCCCCAAGTCCTTGGAAGTCATTGACGAGCTCATTGCGCTCAATGCGCTGTGCGTGTTGGGAAACCACGAATCATATGCCTTGGCCAACTATGCCCAGTTCCACAATCTAAAACCCGCAGGCTACTCCAGCAGCAAAAGGGACAATCACAAGGATAGTGACAATGATGGTGACAGTGACAATGGCAATGAAGGAGTATATGGCGGTCAAAAGACGATTTTTGCAGCCGGGTTCAACGTTGACCCCGAATATATGCTAGCCAAAAAACTCGAGCCGCGGCACATCCAATATATAAACTCCTGCTCGGTGATGATGAAACTCGGGCGGGTTCCCCTCCACCTGAAACAAAGCAACGGTAACCAGGGATATGCACCTGGGGTGGCGGTGCATGCGGGGCTTCGGTGGGATGTTGCAGACCTCGAGGCGCAGGACCCCTTGGACTGCCTAGAGATGCGCTCGTACATTGGGCCTTACTATAACGAGACCACCGACGACCCAAAAGAGAAACTGGCCGTTTCATGGTCCAAGATCTATAACCTGAAACAAAAGACGCATGAGGCTGCACATGAACATGTGGTGTACTACGGGCATGACGCGCGCCGCGGCCTCAAATTGAAGAAGTGGGCCAAGGGCTTGGATACGGGCTGCGTGCGGGGCGACATGCTTACTGCAATGGTAATGTGGAGGGAACGCACCAAGGGGGGGAAAACACTATATAAGGAGGTTCCCGTCAGCGTGCGCTGCTAACCCAGAAAATTCGGTGGATTGGAGTCAGAATCTCAATTACAGGTAATCAATCTGAACCAGTCATCACCAGTTAGCTATTTAGGATCTGATGAATAAAGAACAGATTTAGTCAGTACTCAATCATCAAAGAGCGATACTAAGCAACAGCTCTAAGATAAACACTTGATTAGGAACGGAATCAATGATCAATGGTGATGTTAATCAGGATCAGTCAACCATCAAAATGCTAACTGTTGGTCTGTTAGAAGAATTATATTTGACCCGAATAGGAGTCAAATGCCCAAGTATTGATACGGGAACAACGGCTTCTTGATACCGATCACCGCTAAGATTCTGAAGTCACAAGTTTCATATCAGGATAGTCTTGTTTTGAGTCTTTGAATGAAGCTCCCGTTCAGGTGACTAGTTGACTGGCGAATAATTCTTACAGCAGACAATTTTTACAGCAGAACTGATTTCGGATACTGTTACAGAAAAGGGTGGACAAAAGGGTGGACAAAAGGGTGGACAAAAGGGTGGCCAAAAGGGTGGGCCAAAAAGGGTAAGTCGTTCCTAATCCGGAAATTGATTCATGGTTTCTTTTTTGAGACATTGCTTTGTGTTTGAACGCTTTTTGTGTTTTTTCCAAGATAGTGGTTGGAAGACTATTTCATGGTTGGTTAAAAGACTAAGGGAGTTCATGGCTGCAAATCGCGCGTGGGGCTTCTCGCTCCTTCTGCAGTGGTGTTTGAAGCACTGGCCCAATCACCAAACAACGAAAATCCTCAAAGAACAGGACGTTTGGTTGAACCATTTCCAACTTTGGAAATCTGACCCTTTCTAATTCCTGGACATTGACTTGTGGAAGATTCGTTAATGAGACAAAAGACTCCTTTGCAAAAAACCAAAAATCAAGTGCAAAAAACCAAAAATCAGGTGCAAATAACCAAAAATCAGGTACGTTGAAATTGATCCACCAACAAAAATTCTTCCCTATCAAAGGCCTACTCATTCATCAGTCTTCCATCATTGTCATCTTCATCCTTTTCCATTTCTCATTCTTTGCCTAATCATCAATCTGTCCTGTCTACTGAATCATTCAAATCCTATTCATCAAAAACGTGATCAATTTAGATGGTGATCAAGAACGTGATCGAGAACGTGATCAAGAACGTGATCAAGAACGTGATCAAGAATGTGATTTCTTTAAATGGTGATCAATTTCGATGGTGATCAATTTATGATGGTGGTACTGAATATACACGTGGATCGCACTTTTTTCAGCACGCCTGCATGCGGAAGTTTTTTTCGTTGGCCCCCCGGCCCCCCATTCATCACCCACAACAAACATCCAAACATTCGGAAACATCCAAACATTCATAAACACCACAACATCCATAAACACCACAACATCCAATGTCTCAAGCGATCTCGGCAAATCCCCATGCCACCCACAACCTCTTCTTGGATAATGACGGCCACCCCCTTGTTTTCTACATCGACCCCGATGAAACCCATAAGGAGTCGCTAGAAAAGAAAATCGTCTCGTTTGGTGGCCATCTCACCATGGACGCCAATTCAGACGGCAACTTCATCTACTTGTGTCTGTACCCGCTCTCGCAAGAACGGCCGGTGTTTCTGCCCAAGTTTGTGGACGATACCGTGGCCAAAAACCATATCCAGTACCTTATGCATTACCAGTTGCTGGGGGGACAACAACAAGCAGCGCCCAAACGAGGCTTCGGGCCCAGCCGCCTGGGGGACGCCAAGAAACCTAAGGTCACCAAAACAACCACCAAGTTCACGCCGGAAACTGATAACTATATCTTGGAGCAGGTTCGCATGAAGCCTCGGTTCAGGACGCTGCACAAGTTTTTCGAGGAAATCGCTAGACACGATGCCTTGAAGAACCATACGGGAAACTCCGTGAGGTCCCGATACCGGGCTCATTTGGAGCACAAGTTGCAGTACGTTTACAAGACCGATGAGTTCGATAACTTGGTGCTTGATGCCGATGGCCAGCATATCATGATTGATGTATCGCAGGCCAAAACCATCAAGAATAAGTTCACGGCGCTTGATGATTATAATCTCTGCAATGATATCATCAACCACGTGATCAGCAACCCGGCGCTGGCCTCTACCCAAGGTCAGTACCTTGATGAGGACAAGTTCAGTGTGTCGATATCGTTTTTCGACGAGTATGCACGCAACAATCCCCAGCACTCGTCGTCCAGTTGGAGAGACCGGTACCGGAAATTTGCCCGTGCTTACGGGTTGCAGAAGTATCGGGACGATTACCAGAAAGCCCTTGATACCAAGGAAGGCCCCAAGCCCATGAAGGATATGACGCGGCGCCTGACGGCCGAGGAGAAGGCAGAAGCCAACAAAAAGGCCATGAAGAATAATGGCCGTGACGCCTTATACACTGCTTCAGCCTCGCTTGCTCATGCCCACCAAGGAGGATTCTTGGGCGATCACGAGCACTCGTTGAACCATCACCTGCACTTGGACCAGCTCCAATCACAATTGGACGATAATGCCGCCGCCGCCGTGGCCAACTTGGCTGTGGCAGCCCGTGCAGGACACGCTGCTTTGGATGAGGAGATTGGCGAGGTGAAAAACTCCAATATCCATGAAGCTTTAAGAAACGTTGGCGCCGAGGCCGGCCGCGTCAATATCGAGGACGAAATGGTCAATGCCATCCACCCAAACCTTACGGGAGCCTCGGATGGCGAAGACTTTGATATCGGCTTAAAGGAACCCGACGAGAGCCAGGACCCCGCCAAGGAAATGGAGTACTTACCTTCAGATGCAGGTGTGGACGATATCTTCGACGCCCGGTTCTTCGACAAGGACTCCAAGAGTATCTTGGACAAAATCGTCAGTTTCTTGACGCACTCCGGGCCCGAAGACACGGAGAAGGTGCTGGACACGTTGGTGTCGTTGGGGTTCACGCGTCGGTTCGTGGGCCACGTGTTGCGGGTCACGGGAGCAAACGCCATGTACATTAACCAGTACTTGACGTTGGTCTTGCGCCATGTGCAGGACAGCAAGGAGTCCGACGTTTCGGCGGTGATGTTTGTTCATGACCGCGATGGTTTCTGGACCCCGGAGGCTGACAATGCCTTGATCACTAAGAACTACGAGGTCTTATCGCACATGTCCGAGGCTAACTTGAGACACCGTCGGGCCTTCCTCGGTCTCGACGAATAGTCAGAGAGAGTCAGAGAAAGGGAAAGAGAAAGAGAAAGAGAGAGTCACTTGATGAAGCACTATATACACGACCAAGTCATGCCAAGTTATAGAATACCAAGTTGAATAGACCAGAGATTCAGACCGGTATAATTGGAGTCGTGCACCAAGCCCAAGCCCAAGCCCAAGCCCAAGCCAAAGCAAGAAAATAGAATAGTAACATGTACTGTATCCAATACATATCCTGCAAATAACACCACCAGTATCATATCTCTCTAGTAACCAGTAACAAAAACAAACTTTGGATGTCTAATTTCTCCTGTATTAAAGCCAGGGTAATTTTTCAGAAGTTTATTTAGAGTGTGCTTTTTATGGGATCCTGCATCCATGGAACTCTGGGAGTGCACATAAGCGGCCTGGAGCTTTCTTGTAAAAAGATAAAGGCCAAGTCCCTGCACACTGAGAGAGAAAGCCCTTGAAACCTGGATCTCGTCCTAGAATTGGAGTGATTCTCTGATTTTATGTTTCAATGTCGTGAAGTGCTTATCTCTTAAGACCCAGTGTGCAGGATCCTGATGAAATCAGTGACGTTGATGAACGACACGTTGAAGATGATCCAATGAGAGTTCTCTCAATCCAGTTCTAAGGAATCCAAAAAGCTGAAAGGGTTCCAGAAATTGGTCTATAGCAAAGAGCTTCCACGGCTGAAGGTATAAGTTCTCATCTTTGAAAGGATATAAGGATCTAGAAGATCCCAAACACTTCTGAATATTTTGGATTTTTGAACATCCTGAATCTCCTGAATTTCTTGAATTTCCTGAATTCATCCAGAAACAAGAACACAAGTTATAGCACTGAAGCTCCACACTTCTCACAGTTCTTGGTCTTGTCAACGACACAATTGCCAGATCCCGAGATTCATCATGAAATGGAACAGGTGGAGCGGTGGAGTGTGGTGATAATTTGGTGTATTGACACACACCTTTTCCACTTTTCCTTGAAATGTCCATGTCTCTGTTTGGATATAAGATCACCGTCTCAGTAGTCAGTCGAGTCTCCTTGAATCTAGTTGTCTTGATGTTATAACAATAGATAATTGGAACACAAAACATTAACTAGAGGATAAAAGGTAGGGTTGTTTCTGGAGCTCTGAACACTTCTGAACACTTTTCCTTTTCCGGGTAGTCACTGTGGTGTACTCCTAAGTATTTCGAAGCATTGAAAGGTGCCTAGGTGCAGGGCAATGAATCAGTATTGCTCATATACCCGACATTAATAGCCTTGTAATTGGCAGAATCCTCATGCTCTTTTTCCATCGCTGCTTTTCCTTTCTTCGTTTCGTCTTTCCGCTTTCTTAGTTTCATCTTTCTTCGCTTCATCTTTTCCTCCCTTCGTTGGTCTCTTGATATCAGTCTCTCAGTCTAAGACTTTGTTCCTTGACTAAGAAGACTCAAGTGCTTCTGGAGAAAGGGTAATAAAAAACCCCTGCCCAATCCGCGGAAGAGTGGGGGGGGGGCTTTATATATTAGTGAGGCTACGTTTTCGCAGCCACCTGCAAGCCCCTGACCACTATGCATTTGTGTCAGATTCCGCACTCTCCTACTATAAAAGGAGGCCATTCCCCCGTCCTCTTTTTTCTATTTTTTTCTATCATTTTCTATCTTTCTTTATAATGCAATTCAATACCCACTTCTCAGTCACCATATCGGTATTACTGCATTGATGTATTACTGTGTTAATATAATCTACAGTGTACTCTACGATTCTATAGTGAGTCTGTATAATAAATAGATGGCCTAGAAATTGCTAGCATGGACGGTAAGATAAGAGAGATTCGTCCCTTCTTTTGGTACGAGAAATCGTTTGCATATTCAGATACTTCCTGAACATAAATTTGGCAACACCGAATACCATAACCTTTCAAGATTTACAGATGGTGTGAATTGATACTGTTGAAGTACTTCTGGAAACAGCCGGGGTTAAGTCTCTGCAGGAGTCCTCACAGCTCCAGCTAAACAGCTAAATAAACAGCTACAGCTATGGGAACTGAACGGAGTACTGACTAAAGGTGAACTGCCTTGGCTATTCTGCAGGACGGCTTGGGGTCTATTTTCACTGTTCCAGCAACCGCGATTCAAACATAAGTTGAACTGCTAATTGATACTATTGTTTGAATACAGAATATCCAATTATATTTAATTTCATCCAGTGAGTGGCCAGGAAATCAACCCTCTTTCGTGCAATGCTACACACACCTGCATATAGTCTACAATGGCTATACTTGTTCCGACCTGCATCTAGTGCAGTGGAGCTGGAAATATCCGATTATTTCATATTCTGGAACTACTTCATAAGCTGGAACTGGAATGACTCCATAAGCTGGAACTGGAATTGGAACCATCTCCAATAAATCTCTGTGATTTGTTCCTACAATATACAGGAAACTGGGAAAAAAGAGGAAGTCTCCTTCAATAGTCCTTTTTTCACCCCCAAAACTGGAACCTCCTTACACCAATTCCACAGACTGGTCTACAGCTTACATGGTCCAAGAAAGACCAAGTGGTTATATGCAAATCTCTGGACTTATACCTGTTTTACATTCTGGGTATATTTTTATGGATTTCCTGTGTCTAAGGATGACGTCATGGTGAAAAAGCATAACACGTATTGTTGGTTTCCATATTATGCTTGTGTCCACTTTTGGGCTCATGGAATCATAACTATTAATGGGATGTTTAGATACAGGAAAAAGAGGAGATCCATTCTCTACCGAATCCCATTGTTTTAAAAACGTGTTAAAGTGTCAAATTAATTAAAGGGGTTTTCTTTTTTGCCGTCTTGCATACAACTGTACACGAGCCCTTTGCCCGTCTCGGATAAAAAGCGCAATATGCAGGAATGTTCACCCTCAAGAAATCACCTTATTTCTGGGCGTACACCCCACGGGATGAAACCTATTTCCAGAAAAATATCTTAGGATTGCTTTCAAAAAAACCCTTAGGAATCCTTTCAAAATTTAGGTTTCCAGATCTGGAAATAGCGATCGGAATATGCCCGGAATATTACCGTATACAGTAAATTCCCGGCACCGCCTTTAAAAATAATAATAATAGAATGCCGGACATACCGCATACATTTCTCATGTTTCCCAAACAGCTCAATTAATATACATTTTTTGTTTGGCCGGATTTGGCAGTCAGCCGATCATTGCTACGCATAGAAACATTGTTTACGATCCGAATGCGGCGCGTTTTTATTCTTAAACATATAAATATAAACGCGCATCCTGCACACAGCGCAGGCACGCAAGAGAGAGAATTTTCGAAAACAAATTTGTCCAAACGAGGGTATAACCTTTCAACAGCGGAAAATCAATTCATTCTGGAATGATTTAGCTGGAGTAGATACCCCAGTACTTTTCACAGTTGAAGTCACCGTCAGCCTTCCACATGTCGTTGTAGGCGTTGAAGTAAATAGCATCGTTACCACAAGAGCTAGAGATGGAAGAAAGAGCAGCCTTTTGTTGAGAAGAACCTGGCACAGCCTTACCGTTGGAGGAACCCTGGGTTGGCCATCCGGTCTCGGTGATAAGAACCTTGGCACCATCACAAGCAGACGAGACTCTTTGGATTTGCTCCAAAAGCCATTGTCCAGCACCGTCAGCATCAACACCACCATCGAAGAAAGCGTGGGCATTGACAGCCATGTAGTCAGAGTACTTACACAAGGCAGGGTTGTTGATGACAGCAATAAAAGTGTCAACGGAAACAACGTTACCAGTGTAACCGGCGGCCTTCAAGGCGGATCTACCCTGCTCGACGTAGGATTGGATTTGGGAAGGGGTGGCGGCACCGGAGTTGACCAACTCGTTACCAATGGAAACGGTGTGGACAATGTCCCATCCACCGGCGTTCAGAACGGCAGAAGACAAGGTGCTGACATCAGCGGAGATGGAGTCCATGTTGAAGATACCAGCGAAAAGCTTTTGGCCGGAGGCGAATCCGGACAAGACAGCAGGCACCTGGTCACAGTCAACACCGTACAATCTGATGATCTCGTAAGAGGAGAGCTTCTGCACCTCGGACTTGATCTGAGAAGATGGCTTACAGGTTCCGTCATCAGCGTAAGGAGAGTAAGTGATACCCTTGGCGGAGCCGGAGAAGTCACCGGAAGAGCCAGAGGAAGAGGCCACTGGGGAAGAGGCGGAGGAGGCCACGTCAACAGGGTCCGAGGCAGCAGCAGTAGTAGCAGCAGCATCGGCCACAGGGGTAGGGGCAGCGGCAGCGGCAGCAGCAGCAGGAATGGTTTCACCACCCACGGTCACGTAGACGATCTCGGTGTGGACGTCCTTCTTCTCGTGCTGGTGGTGCTGGTGTTGCTGGAGAGGGTGAGCGAAAGCGGAGGCCACGCAGGCGGCTTGAACGATAGACTTGAACAACATAATGAGGAAAAGAAAGTTTAGCTAGGAATGCAAAGGAATGACTGTAGGAAAACTTTAAGACCAAAGAAAAAAAAGAATCCACTCTGGTTTTTGGTGCGAAGGGTGCGCTCAATAAATATCGGGTGCGTGCCCGTGCGCGCCTGCAGACACCGCGCCCTGCGCGCGCGCTTTGCGCAGCGTGCATGAGTAATTCTTGGGCCAATCAGGGTATTTTTATCAGCAGGAGTTGTCTAGACCGCAGCTGCGTCTACGTGCATTTCCCGTGCAACCTTGAGATTATGACGACGGCATCGATAATTGCCGATCCCAAAACGCACTCTAACCATCTTCTAACATCGTGAAACATGAAGATCCTGAAACATGAAACAGCATACAACATGAAACAGTCTGGAACAATCTAAACAATCTGAAACATCTGAAACATAAAACGATGCTGAAACTTCAATGAACATCCATTAGCATTTGAGCCGGGGACGCCGAGGTTTTCTGCCCGAGTCCTGTGGGAAAACATAGACGCGCTGCACATACACGACGATTATCATTACTACTTCCCTCGAATCGTATCCCTGAATCTGACACCGATCCTTGATTTCTTGATTTCGATCCTTGATCAAATCTTGAAATTTTCTTTACTTGTACTTTCCAGGTTTACTTTTTTAGATTTACTTTTCTAAATTGACGATTTTTGGTACTTACAAAATGGTATGTTTTTTTGGAACTTTTGGTACGTTTTTTGGGACTTTTGGTACTTTTTTGGTGCTGTTTTTCTGGTACTCCTGTTCTCATGTGGTGCTCCTTTCACTCCTTTTTAAAGCTTTCTCATTTTTGGTGCTCCTTTTTGGTGCTCATTTTCTCATTTTTAATACTCCTTTTTGGTGCTCATTTTTGAACTTTTTTGGTGCTCATTTTTGAACTTTTTTGGTGCTCATTTTTAATACTCATTTTTGGTGCTCATTTTTGATACTCATTTTTGGTGCTCATTTTTGATACTTTTTCTGGTACTTTCTTGATCTTTTTCTGATACTCCTTTTTCGCGGTGAAATTCGCTGAGATTCGCGGTGAAATTCTCTGATTCTCGCTGATCCTCCTTGTGGCTTTTTCCGGGTGCGTGTCACTGCGCTATGAGAAAAAGAGGCGTGAGGTTTACGCCTCGTTCGCTGTTCTTGCAAATCCCATTGTGTCGCTTGGAACAATAAACTTTGCCTCCCTCGTCCTCGTCTAATTCCTTCCACAAAAGAACAGAAAGAGAAATAGAAGCAGAAACCAGGAATAGAGGCAGAAGCAGAAACAGGACTCAGAAGTATTATGAACAGAAGTATTATGAACAGAACTCAGAAGTCGTACTCAGAAGTATCAGAAACAGGATAATCATGAACAGAACTCAAAGTTATTAGGAACAGAACCAGAAGTATTGAGAACAGAACCAGAAGTATTGAGAACAGAACTCAGGAACAGACTCAGAATGATTAGTAAAGGAAGGAAGGAAGGAAGGAAGGAGGAAGAAGGGAAGGGGAGAAGTGGAATCATGGATGAGTTCTGAAGTGGCAACGACTACAACAATACACTACAAACAGTTACTAACATTATGAAGTACCAACAGTTACTAACATGGATTACAGAGAACAATAGACTAACAATATGGACTACAAACAATTACTTACATGAAGTATCAGAGAACCATTACTAACAATAAGGATTATACAGAGAACAATTTAACAAAGGGAATCCAGAGAACAGTTTTATCACAATCCTGGACTACAAACAGTGACTAACAATGGACTATACAGAGAACAGTTTATTACAGTATGGAGAACACTACAAATAGTTACTCATGGATTAGTCACTCATGGATTAGTTCTTCATGGATTAGTTCTTCATGGAGTAGTTCTTCATGGAGTAGTTCTTCATGGAGTAGTTCGGAACCTTGGTTGAATGTGAGGAGAAGGTTCAACAGGTCCTTTGGTAGGTTGCAAAATCCCCGGGGAAATTGGACCGAAATTGGACCGAATTTAGAGTCATGTTGAACCTCTCCACTGTCTACTCATGGACCTCGTCTAGGGTGGAGATCCAGAAGAAGTAAGACACAGTCTTGGAGCAGAGTATTCCGTTTCTTAGAACCACGGGAAGTAGAAGTGGAGTAGAAGTAGAAGTGGAGTAGAAGTAGAAGTGGAGTAGAAGTAGAAGTGGAGTAGAATTAAAGGTAGTTCCAAAAGCACCCATCCAAGAAGCAGTTTCTTTAAAGTCAGTCTCAACCAAGCAGATCCTCCGGTCAAAGACCATAGCTACAATGGTGTCGAACAAAGTTGAAACGGTGTCAATCAAAGCAGAAATGGTTGCAGAGCCTTTAGTCATGGAAACTAATGCCAGTGTTGAAGAAGCTGGGGTAATCGACGCGGAAAAGATAATCGACGCGGAAAAGATAATCGACGCGGAAAAGATAATCGACGCTGAGATCTCAGACCATGGTGACCAGGTCATAGCTGAGATTGAAGAAGTCATTCCTAAGATTGTGCTGGACACTGGAACAAGTTTGGAAAGACTAGAGTCGCTCATTTAAAGTAGGAAGTGGAGCAGCAATAGAAGAATCCGGTCTAGAGGACTGACGAGATCAGAGACCAACAACTACAAATACCAAAGACCAGACGCCAAAGACTACAAATCAGAATGACTAGTGTAGACTAGAGACTCGAGACCAAGAACACTAGACTGGTAATTAGCTCTATATCCTGGAATCTTGGACTCTTGTTCTTGGACTCTTGTTCTTGGACTGTTGGACTCTTGGACCAGAGTCTCCTAGATGATACACCAGCTTCCAGATAGTAGCGAAAAACAGTATTTATAGTGATGAGTCAGTCGTGAAGAGTCAGCACCGGAACGTAATCGTTGGCAGGACACTTTACGGATCTGATAGTATCAATCAGTGTTCAAGCTCATATCGCAAGCTCATATCGCAAGCTCATATCGCAAGCTCATATCGCAAGCTCATATCGCAAGCTCATATAGTGAAGCAACTTGAGCAACCTCCTTCAATTGATGCGGTAACATATATCGGACGTTCCCTCAGCAAAGTACAAAAGAATATTCTCATCCTTGCTGAGAGACATATGTCAGACCGGATCGTCCAGACGTACATCATAACAAAGACTACGGAAGAGCTCAAAGAGTATTTTAAGAAAATGGCACCAAGTGCCATTAATTGGAAGCCTTTGTCTTAACTGGGAAGCCTATGTGTACTTAGCTGAACATTGTCGCATCAATCAAGACACAAAATTCCGAACCTTTCCATTTCTTAGAATGAGGGAAGTGCTTTTCTTTCGGGCCATAATGGCTAAGACATATGATACAAAACTGGTTATCAAAGTATGTGATCAATTCTTCAAAAGAGAACCTCATATTTTAGAAACTTTGGGGAGGAGTCAGTTCTGCCCGTGACTAAGTGGCCATGACGAAGTGACCATGACTAAGTGACCATGACTCAGAGGAGTACTAAAAGAGGTGGAAGCAGTAGAAGTAGAAGTAGAAGTAGAAGAAGTAGAAGAAGTAGAAGAAGAGGAAGTAGAGACAACAATTAGAGACAAGTTAAAGACGAAGCAGTAGAAGTAGTAGAAGTAGTAGAAGTAGTAGAAGTAGTAGAAGTAGTAGAAGTAGTAGAAGTAGTAGAAGTAGTAGAAGTATAGAAAAAGTAGAAGTAGATGTAGAACAAGTAGAGGTACTAGAAGTATAGAAAAAGTAGAAATCCTAGAAAGGGCAGAAGAGGTAGTAGAAGAAGTAAAGGAAGTAAAAGTATTACATCGCAGGATCCGTAGAGAACAGAACAGAAGAAAATGGAGAATGGAGAATGGAGAATGGAGAATGGAGAATGGAGAATGGAGAATGGAGAATGGAGAATGGAGTGGTGGAGTGGTAGAACAGAGTGGGTTTAGAATAGAGTGGAGTAGAGACTCTTGTACTATACTCTTAGGGTGTACTGGTGTACTGATCACCATACTGAGGACTCTACTTTCCTGTACCTTTCCTTTTTAAATTAGACTATTAGACTCTAAAAAATATCCGATTTCATAGAAATAAAACTCCCCGGTATAATTCAAATAATACAGGAAGGTTAGTAATAATAAGAATGAAGTTATCTGGGTGTAACCCATAATACTTAAATTCAAATAATCAAAAGTTTTAATTTCCGGGTCACAGGTCTGCGTATTCTCTTTTCTAGTATTTTTTATTTTTGACTTAGAAATCCTAGAAAAGTAGAATTAGACGAAGAATTAGAAGAAGAGGTAGTAGAATTTGGATAATTCCCCATGGGAAACCACGGCCTGATTTTTAAAGGTGTGGGGATAGAAATTTTTTTTTTTTGGAGTTAAACTCCACGTGCTTGAAAAATGGCCAAGAAAGTACTAATAGTGAAGAAGCAACTGTAAATTAAATAGTAGTTCACGATCGGTAGTAAAGTAGGATCTGGCGTCTTATATAAAACTGCAATACTCTTGGTGTTTCGAGCGCGGTCGGAATTGCCTGCGCGGTCGGAATTGCCTGCGCGGTCGGAATTGCCTGCGCGGTCGGAATTGCCAGCGTAGGTGGGATTACCAAGCACATACGCTAAAGAATTTCCCTTAAAAAGTGTACCGTTGGAACGACCGGAATTCCAGCATTCCAATCTACTTTGACCTGTTTCTAGAAATAGGTTTCTTCCTTGGTCCACTTTAAAACGTTGGGTGTAGAAGAAATGGCTGCAACCCCCGGAATTACGCCGCGGCACACCCGTGCACCAGACAACGTCACCAGAAAAAGGCCCAACGCAAACCCCTTGATTTTCATTGATACAATAAGTGGGTGGGTTTATTGGAATGCTGGAATTCCGGCCGTTCCAACGGTACACTTTTTAAGGGAAATTTATGGCAGTGAAGCCGGGAAAGCGGCCACTATAAATGTGCCCGTGCGAGTTCCGGCTTTCCGAGGGTCCCACTTGCACACAAACCATTCTCTGTACAGGAGAGAAGTGAAGGAGAGAATCTCTCGAGAAAAGTGAGGTGAAGGGAGGAGTGTGTAGAGATGGTGTGCATAGAGAAGCATGAAAACTGCACACAAGAAAAAAGTGTGCATAATGGCGTTGAAAGGTGGAATTAAGTGGCATCTCGGCTTAAGAATGCGTACATGGCATTCGTCGTCAAACCTCAAACCGCGACCGGAGACCCATACCCTTCGTTATATGTAGGCATCACTGCATACAGTACATACCGTACTGTATATTACACAATATATAGAGTATTTTAATTTCACTACATGCAGTCATTTCTCTGGGTCTAGCTACACACTCTTGCCGAATCCACTATTTTTCTGATCCAATTGATGATCTGACCAGCACGTGTTGTTTTGACGAGACGGTTTTTTTCATTCTTTATTTTCCTTTCACTTTTTCGTTTTTCGTTTTTCATTTTCCTCTCATTTTTTCGTTTTTTTATTGTCACGGTGTTTTCCCCTTTTCACTTTGATCGCCTTTTTTTCATCCCTTTTAAATTTTTTTCCCTTAATTTTTGTCCCTTAATTTTTTTCCCTTAATTTTTTTTCCCTTTTAATTTTTTTTCCCTTAATTTTTTTTCCCTGCTCTTTTTCCACTTTGATTAATTACGTGCGTTTAAGCGGCGCGCATGCGCTTTTGACTCAACGCGATCCGCCAATCAAAGTCCCTCTCCCGTCCATGAAATTCATTCCATCTTCCCAAAAACTTCCAGTCATTCCAATCCAAAAATCATCCAATAATTCCAAAATCATTTTAATCATTCCGTGACATAAACTCTTAATCTGTGGTCACCATCATAAACTGACTGATTTGGAAGTAACGACGATGTCGAGACCAGTAGCCAGGTCAAGCACCATTTCTCCCTTGGACCCAAAACTCTGAAAAGTAAACTCTGAAAAGTAAACTCTGAAAGGTAGTAATCGCAACTCCAAATGAAATGACTAGGGATTCGAGTATACTTTGACTCTGGCATTGAGTATACTCCTTTGTAGCCACCATCCATCTCTGGAGCTTCTCACATTCCATAGAGCATCCTCTTCGTAGGCTTTATCATTCATTTCCATTTCATTTCCATTTCATTTCCATTTCATTTCCATTTCATTTCCATTTCATTTCCATATTTTCGATTCCATACATTTTCTGACTCAAGTTTCCAGGTACCTTCATCAGATATTATGGGTCCAATGGATGAATCCAGGCCACGTGAAAAGTCACGTGGAAAGTGTGCGGGAGGATTCAATGGTCAAGGAACCTGACCAACCAAGAAACACCATGATCTCTATACTTATGCGGAGAAGAGCGGTATGGTAGCTTGACTGCCACCAAGCATTATTTCTGGGGAAACTTTTCTGGCACCTTTAGCCACAAATTCGGGAGGGAAAGACTCCCATGACTCCCCATGACTCTTAGTAGGGCAAACAAAGCTAGGAATAGCTCGTGATGGAAGAAAACCATAGTGACATAAATGCACATTATGGGGTTTGTAGAAAACAACGAGCAAAAGGTGAATCCCGAATCTGCATTTGCTAAACCTCTCCACTTCCTCTATTCAAAGTACTAGACTTCTAGATTCAATGATTTTTTTGCCACACTTTTTGTATCCTCTTTTTGACTCTTTTCCTAATACCATTTGCCAAACTCCCATCTTAATATCCACCATTGCACCATATGTAGTCTTCATAATCTGTAACACTGTAAGACCAAGGTATTTCTAATTGTCCGTTGTTCCATGGTTTGGTCACGTGCCATATTCAAAAGCACATGGCCAATCATGACTAGGAAAAAGTGAATTTATATTTTGATGAGTCCAAAAAAAAAAGAGGCGTTTTGAGGCGAGGGGGACGAGGCTTTATATATGTCCATGCGCACACGCCCTCCCGATTCGCAGCCATTTAAATCCCGCATTCTCAAATATATAAAGAGCCCCTCCCCCTCGTTTTTTTACAGCCCCTTTTTTCACCCTCTTTTTTTACAGCCCCTTTTTTATACCCTCCATACTCCATGATGATCTCCTTAATACCATCTATAGTCCCATGAGTCATTCATACAATACCATACTAAACCGTCCGAATGTGGCATAATCCACTATACCACGATCCCATAATACTATTGAGTATAATGAGTTCATAATCCCATAACCGGTATTACTCCATACAAAAACACTCCATGGTATTGGTATTTTTCCATGTGCTTGTGCAATCAAGTATCCTGTCTGTGGACTGTTTGGGCCCACAGACTAATCACATTGACAAGATCTGTCTGGGCCTAGAATAAGCAAAACCAACTTCAAACTCAATTCCAAGTCCATCTTCGAATCCATCTTCAAGCCCATCCCCAATTCTACTCTACACGTTGTGCTTGTCTACTAATAACAGTAAAGTACTACAGTTGAGGAACGGTTCCCCATTACTCCCACCAGCACCAAGGGCACTAAGAGGAGTCTGAAATCGAGACTAAAGATACTGTTAGGGAGTCTATTTTCAGTGATCCAGTTCAGGCTCTACTATACACCATACCCTACCATACTCCATGTACCATATTCCATGTACTATATTCCATACCTAATGGAGCCACATCCACTATGACACTCGGTGAATGGCTTGTTGAAACTAAGTTTAATGATTTGTTGGAATGAGTTTATACTGTTGGTGTGGGGCAATGAGTTTTAAGACAAGTCAGTATTGGAGTCTTGTGTTAGTACAGCATAGTAGTTCCAGAATGGAACTAGACCAAAGTGCAAGTGACACATGGGAGATGCCACGCCAAAGAACTCTGACGAGGACTTCACCGGCCCAGTTTTCAAAAAAAAGTCAATGCTAATGAATGGGGTATAACTAGTATGAAAGACTTTTGATATATTAAGCACCAACTCTAGCATAATCGAAGACATACTACCATCTACCATGACTACAGCCACTACTGACGACTACTGCTAGTCTTACTACTACTACTAATCTTAGTGATGTACTACCAATCTTAGTGATATACTACTATAATTGGAATCCAGCATTACCCATGATCTTTCGTCATGTTGCAATTCTAAAGCCGAATTTTTGTAGAATCCCTCAAGGGTTATATACTGGACTGTGGAACTATACTGGAGTGTTAGTGCTTGAAGTTGGGGGAATGTCGTTGTTATGTCTATGCCTGATGCACGCAAAATGCCTGTATACAGGTCATCAACTATCTGCAGGTCCGCTGGGGGTATGTATCTCGACAACCAGCAACCGCAGCAAGTCAAGATTTAGACTGCTAATTTTTACCATTAATCAGATAACGTTCACCCAATTGCAGCCGATTTCATTGTTTGTGTGGCCAGAAATCTAACTTTATTTCCTCAGTCACTGCTGCATGTCCTGCATGTACCTGCAACGAGACCATGCCCCCCATCTCTCTCCATCTCTCTCCATCACCATCACCATTACCATCTCTCTATAATTAAATCTTTAGCTAGATCTCTTCCTCCCTAAATTGTCTCTATCTCCATCTCTTTATTTCTCTATTTCTACCTCACAAGCAGTATACAGAACTTGTATGCTCATTTGATCGATAAATCCCTGGACCACTCCAAGCCACTTTATCGTATTCAAATATAAACTGAGATAATTTGCTGTATATCCTAAGACAATAAGATCCACCAGTTTAATCTAAAGTTGTCCCAGAAGTTGTACCAGAAGTTGTCCCAGAAAGATATACCAAAGGCTCCCTGCATACAAGTCGCATACCTGGTCGCCAAATCGCACCAAATCGCACCAAATCTCAGGCCAAATCGAATACTCATAGTAAACCACCACTCCATTTTTCCAGGCTTCAAGGCACCACCCACCCGATTTGCAGCCAGACTGACTCAAATCCAAGGCCAGTCCATGGATCAGTTTCTCCTCCATCACAAAAAAGTTTTTAGTATCGAAAATTCTCAAGGAAGAGAAGAGAGTCTAGGCCTTCACACACCATTCAATCCATCAATCCATCAATCCATCAATCCATCAATCCATCAATTTCTTTCCGGATTCAGGATCTATTGCTGGTTACTGGGGAACATCAAATTGTCTTGGACAAATCATCAGAGGAAATTGGTAGTCCTGTGTTTAATACAGGACCGAAAAACACAAGGACCGAAGGTTCAATACAAGGACTGAAGCTTTACTAGGAAGTCATAAAGGCTCAATACTAAGAAGTGATTCTTGAAGTGACTTGTGATCCTTGGAGTGATTCTGATTCAAGAATCCAGAATCGATTTAATTCCTGTTGATCCTGAAGAAGCAAGAAGTTATAAGAGTGCAGAGTGCAGAGTGCAGAGAGCAGAGTGGTTATACCGATCATTGTTGAGTTCTATTGAGTGATTAATCAAAGCATTGAGGAATATAAAAAGAACTCTGGTCATTTAAAACTGTCCAGTGACTTCAATTGATACTGGATTCCTTTTTTTGAAGTTTAAGAAGACCCGTCTTCAGTGGTACCCTGGAATTCTTAGGGATTCAACACTAAGGAAGAGAATCCGGTGAACAAGGAAGAGAATTCACTGAACAAGGAACAGATCTAGTGAATACCGAATCCAGTGAATAAGAGGAGAAGACTCAACAGTGGACTTCTGTTTCTTTTCGACTCATTAACTCGGAAATTATATCCAGAGATTAAACGAGGGAGCTTAGTCTAAGTGGATTGCAAATACCCAGCTAGACCAGAAAGCAATTCCAGACCAGAAACCAATCACTAGGACCGCCAATACCCAATTAGGGCAGAACAATAATTGGCTCATTATGACGGATAGTGGACAGATCTATACGCACTACTACAAGCTAGCGCACGTGGCGTCGATCAATTATGTCACGTATACGGCCAAGGAGCAGGTGCTGGATCAGCTTCTCCTCGAGCTCGAGCTCCAGATTAGAAGCCAGTACCCCCGAATTCTCTTGGCCTACTACAACAAGTGCCTCTACCACTTTTCGTTCAGCCATTGGGATGCTTTGGAGCTGCTAGAGGAGTACCCGATCAAGATGCAGGCGCAGACGTGTGCCAGTGTGGAAATGTTGGCGAATCCAAGCCGGGCAGCGAAAAAAGCGGATAAAAAGCCACTTCCGGAGGATTTGGCCTATGCCAGTCTTTCCTTTCTTAAAGCTGTGAAAAAAGCCGTGGTGTATAATTTGCTGGCTCAGCAGGAAATGCACCTTTTTGGAAATTATGTGGTGGCTCCGGTGGCTGATAAACAATATGGTATCGTCCAGGTGGACCCGGTGCTTTTAACAACAGGTGATCTTCTTGTGGGTTTAACCCAACGGAATTCTCTTCCGTTATTCCCGACTTCGGTGTTAAACATCGACAAAATGGGCCCCGAAATTGGCACTTTTGTGGCGTACGTGGTGCCTTCCGGCTTGAGGTGCCATTTATATGACCAGCACAATTTGGCGCAGACGTTTTCCAAAACCCCACCCAAATCCGCCAAAAACCTTCTTCGGCTCTTGAAGCTCTCCACGGGTGTGGATCGAGCGGAAAATGACATCACGTGGGTGAAATTGATCCCCAATTTGCAGCATTTGAACAACCAAACATCGAAAATCCTGCAGTTTGTGCATGACGTCGACAACAAGAAGTTCATCGTATGGCCATGGGAACTCTGCATTCTTCAATTCGGAAGTATAGAGCAAAAGGACGAGTCCCCAACGCTCTCGGACCCTTCGGACCCATTTTCGCTCATCGACGATTTCATTTCCTTTTCCATCGATATCCACGACCACGAGTCCCAGCCTATGCACGTGCAGCCTGAAAGTGGAGGCATCAGCGAGCCGAATGTGGCCGGCGTGCACGAAATCTTTGGAGAAACAGTACCCAATGTGTCCAATCCTGCATCCAACCGGTCGGGAGAAGAAACCAAGGATGAAGCCAAGGATGACGTCAAGACGGAATCTCCACAGGTGGATAACCCCGAAGATGATCTTTTTGGCGAATCGTCCGATCTGGAAGGCGACGAAAAAAAAGTGGAAGTTATTGAGCCCGGCTTTTTGCGCGTGGACGTTATGGACAACAACAACGAGCAGCAAAAGGCACCCCAAATTGTGGAGAAAACCATCGAAGACCCAGAACTGGTTTCAAAAAATCATGAAACTCCACTGAAAACCCAAAAGTCAAGCGTATATCTCAGCATCCCGAAAGACGAGATGATCCTGCAAAAAAGCCAGACTCCAGACCTGTACATTGACCCCGGAGCGCCTCCTCCAATCGTTCCAACGCCCATCATGATGCAGCCGAAACCGTTTTCTCTGTCAAGCGTTCCAAATTCAAGGGATTTGGACAGCCAGGGCTATGCATTTTCACCGATCGTGTTCAACCCAAAAATCCAGAGCAATATCGATGCAAAATACGGCCGTGGAGGCAAGTTTTTCGTGGAGCAGGAAGATTCCTCGGGCCCCGAATCTGAAGCACGGAAACCTCGGTTAAGGGAAACCAGTGTTTATAATGTGCTCGATCTGGAAAGGGGAATCCCCGATCTGGAAAGGGGACAAACCGATCCCGAAAGGCCCGAAAGGGGAATGAGCGATCCCCAAAAGGGAATGAGCGATCCCCAAAAGGGAATCGGGGGGAATGATAAACGACTAAGCGTGCATTTTGATTCCGAAAAGAGCCTCAACTTCCAGGACCAACCCGAAAAAGGACCCATTTCCCATGATTCCGTCCACGAAAGTGACAAAAGTGACAAAAGTGTCTTGCATAAACGAGAAACCGACGAAACTCTCCTCTATGCAGACCTAGGGTCCGAAAACGGAGCCTATGAAGCAGAGGAGTTTGATGTGGATGCAGATATGGACATGGAGTCCGATGACGAAAGTGACGAGGACGAAGAAGACCATTTCCTGGATTTAAAAATGTCGCCGTTAAAGCTCAATACCCATTCGGGAGACATTTTGAACCAAGTTGGTGGCATGCAATCCGATGTCAAAACCACCAGCTTGCCATCCACGACATACCCCAATTTCAATACCACCAGCTATAGCGATTCTCCGTCGGTTGGACATACCCGAAGCGAATGGAGAGCAGACTCTCCGATGGCTTCCGGAAGCCATTTGGTGGACCATGGCAGCTTCATCTCGTCGCCCAATCTCGAGACCGACATGGAGGTGCAAAAAACGCCGGAAAAACGGGTTGAAAACGGGCCAAATGGAGCCGAAATCGAGAAAACTCACGATGAAGGTCAATCGGTGGTGGTAGAGGAAGTTGCTCCGAACGTGGCGGAATCATCCAACTGTCTTCCTCTTATTCTTCGAAGCATCAACGTGTTTAGCATTCCAAATACGTTTCTCCTCCGGGACTGCACCCAGCCCACGTCCAGCGATTTCAACATGGATTTCGACGACGACGACGATGATATTAAGACCGGGGATGGACTCACGGTTAAGAGGGCCGAAATCGACCTGTTTCTCCGGTGTTTAATGCTAAACTTAGTGTTTGACATGGGATCCAACAAGTTCCTGCACATGCGGTTGCAAACGCCTTCTGATTTCGACAACCCGGTGCTCGAAAGCCCCACCGATGGTAACATCTCCAAAAATACCCTGAAGGCCTTCTTTTCCGCGTACCCTTTGAGTTATCGGGTGGCATTGAGCGAGTTGATGGAGGATCCCGAAAAAACCCCCGGAGAATTGACCTTTTTGGAGGAAATTAACGATGATCCAGCGCTGAAAACTCCCTTGGTATGGGACTCGTTCCGGCCCGAAACCCCGCCCAGTCAGGCCAATTTCCAGCTCTATAAAGACGATGTGCAGTCCAAAAGTCCTCCGGTGGACGAGAATATTTTCTTGCTCAACGACGTGCGGAGCAAAATCTCCAAAAGCGGGCATCTCGTCAACTTCAACTTTGTGGGGCTTCGTTTCTGGAGATACCTCCATTTCAGTCCCGTTAGCGGCGCCAAAAAGTTCCAGGTGTTGATGATTGCAGAAAATGATAATCTCATGGATTATGGCAATCTTTATGACAGCAGCAACTTGGGGTTCTTGGAGCTTCTCCGGTGCAACTTCAAAGAAAACCAATTGGGATCGGTGAAAAAACTCCACCTCCAGAGCATCCGGCTGGACTTGGAAAGTGTCAACCACGGGCTTCTTTTGGTGGAGAAACATGGAGATCGCAGAGACTATTATGGGCGAGTCAACCGCAAACTCCGCAACTTGGCGGAGATGATCAAGGTGGATTTGATCACCAAGGCCAACCGGTTTGAATTCGACCGGCCGCTTCTCCTTTTGTTTTTGAATTTCGACGAGTCCATCAAGGCCATGCTGCAGATCGCTAAGATATGCAGGAACTTCGGCCAGTACTTGAAGGACCGCCAGCTTCCCTTGGTGCAGGTGTTTCAGCATGTTCTTCCCTGGGATTTCGTCAGCAAAAAAACCGGCTTCCGGTGCTCTTCCCGGTACATTCCCGAGCTCAAACTCTCCAAATTGGCGCTTTCGCTCTATAACAAGTGTCCGGATGTGCACGAAAAGAACGTCAAAACAGATACCTGGAGCCTTTACACGCAGTTGGTCAAGAGCTCGCCAAGCAGCATCAACTTTAAGTTTTTAAACAAGGAAAATGCCATCAGTGGGGCCTCTTTCCACGATGATCTTTTTCTCCATGTGGCTTATGAGAGGTCAGTGGATAAAAACTGGATTTCCGCTGCATGGCTGGACCCTTTGGGCATAGTAAGCCATGTGCGGTCGTGGAACTGCACCAATACTCGGGACGTGGGCTCGATCATCGTGGATATCTGGGAGATTTCCAACGATTTGTTTGGCAAATTAAAGGAAGCCATGCTGCTCCGCACGTGTGGCTCGGACAAGAAACGGTTTTTGGTGCTCACCCGCATCAGCAGTATTATTCCAGATGACGAGCTTATTTTCTGGAAGAGGCTCACGGCCAAGTATAAGGAGGTTTCGTTGATTGTGCTCTCGACGTCGCGGCTTCCCAAGTACTTGTTTTCGTCGGAAACCAAGATGGGATTTTCTGGGAAAGAGCTGGAGAAAGGGGCGTTTTCAGAGAAAGGAGGTTCGGAAAAACCAGGATTCCATGAGAAACCGGGCTCTTTTTCTGACTCCGGTTATGGGCCTGTGTTCAACGATAACACAGCGTCTTTGGTGCAATCCCCAGTGAATGTCCCAACGTTCTATTCGCCAAACCAATTCCTTAATTCGGCAGCCAACTTCTTCTCCCCCGACGTGGCTACTCCGGTGGACATGAGCGAGGCCGATGTGGTGGTCAAGGACCCTCGGTTCGATATCACCGGGGTGATTCCCAAAATGCCACTTCCTTCATTCAACTCGCCGACCCGATTGGGAATGAGAATAGGGTACATGATCAAAAGACGAGAGGAGCCCAAGGAAACAGAAGGGGTGTCGTATATGGTGTTTGAAGTGACGCTTCTCAGTTGTTCTGCATACTGGAGCCTTAACCTGGTGATGAAGCTTCTCCTCAACCAGTACAAGAACTTGATTGTGTTGAACGAGGTGTTGGGTGTGGTGGAGATGGACCGTGATGATGACGAGCAGGAGTTGCGTCGTCTAGTGCCGTGGCACATTAATGCCGTGGTCAAGACCTTGGATTATTTAGTCCATGTTCAAGTCGTCGACTGAATTGGGTCAGTGGATCAGAAAGTATGAGGAAATAAAGCAGGAGGAGCAAAACAGGAGGAATCAGCATGGCTTCAGTTTGAACCTTTTAATGTCAGGGTAACTCCAGATCAGTTGGTTCTAGGGGAGGGTCCATGTTGGAGACCGGCTGGGATATCTTGTTCTTCTGGGTGTCCAGAAAGATCCTTATGACGGTGGAATTGACCGGTAAAGTACCTTTCAAGGAAGTGTTCTGTCACTCGTTGGCAGGGACGCACAGGGACGTGATCTCCGGTATTTCCTTAGACGCGTTGCACGACAAGTCGAAGGTCGGTAACTTGGACCCCAAGGAGATGGAGTCCTACCCAGATGGTATTCCCGAGTGTGGAACCGATGCGCTCACATTCGCCTTGTGTGCATACACCACCGGAGGAAGAGACATCAATGTCGATATTTTGAGAGTGGAGTTGGGTCCAGAGATCCAGAAGAGTCAGTACAGCATGATAGTCTCCAGTGAAAAAACTATTCCACGGGATCCCTGAAGTTTTGTGCGCCAGAAACATGGCTGATGTGCGTTTCCAAAGACCCGATGATTGGGGACGTAAGATTCTCAGAGCTAGCAATTGACTCGTTTCTTGTTGGGGAACTCTCTCATCGAGGAAGACTTGCGTAAATTGGAAAAATATCAGGTTCAGTCGCTCATTTTCATCTATAATGCTAGATGGGAGCATGTCTTTATCCATGTGAAAAGTCAAGAATGGCAATGCAATTAACGATGAAAACAACAGAGAGAAAGACACTATCAACCAAGTCAAGGATAACATCCAGTTAGACGAATACGAGGAGACAGCCAACGAAGGCATGAATGTTGAGCAAGACGAAGAAGATGTTTCGGACAAGAAGGAGGACAAAA
>NKZY01000783.1:186799-237696 GCA_002374555.1 Metschnikowia mauinuiana | reverse complement strand
AAGATCGTTTCACCTGGAGATACTGCATACATAGTATGCAGTGAACCTAAGTCCTCTCAGGGCTTATGTTCAACAAAAATCGCACGTAAAAAACCGCCTAGTCTACCACCCAAGTCACGCAGCACAACCACTAGCCACGCCGCAATGTCGCAGATCACCCAGACGGCTTTGCAGAGCCTCGACGATGCGTCCAGAAAAGAAATCTTACAGTTCATCGAGTCGGAGAACAGTAAGTCCAAGGTGCAGATGTCCATCCACAACTTCACGGACATGTGTTTCAAGAAGTGCAACCAAGGGCAGGCCATCACGTCCAATGCATTGAGCAGTTCCGACGAGCAATGTTTGGCCAATTGCTTGAACCGGTTTTTGGACACCAACATCAAGGTGGTCCAAGCGTTGCAGGGCCAGAAATAGGCGCCTGTTGTTCTTGTATATAGGAATACACCTTCAAGGGAGAATGTGTAGAATAAAGGGTGCGGAAAAGATAGGGAAAAAAGATGGTTGAGAATAGAGGGAATAGTGAGGAAAACAATGAGAGTGAGACAATGCGAACAGTGAGTGAGGGTGAGAGTGAGTGAGAGTGGAAGCAGAGGGCTGGAATCATAACCAAAGGTTGTTAGCAAAAGAAATTTTTTAACAGGAAAGTGCAAGGCTATTCTACATCTACAACCTGAACCTGAACCTACAACCTATACCCACAATCTACAAGACTGCTTTACCATAAGCAAGAGTCAAGTGAGAACGCATTGTGGAATTCAGCTTATAGGGTTCAGATCATTTCAGATGGCTCTCCAACTTTGTTGTGTAATCTATATCATACAGTTTTAGCTCGTGATGTTAATTTAATAGATCCTCCATATTTATTTTTAATCGTATATATTATTCTTTCATCATTAAGATTCATAATAATTTCTAAACTAATTTCTAAACTAGCATAACCTTAATTAGATAATATAAATGATCCATTCCCATCAAGAATTCCAGCGAATATAAGGTATGTGAGTTTTCTTATTTTTCTTTGAATAGATGTACTTAACAAACGTATGGCCTCTGAGGTTCCTACTCAGAAGTGAAAGATTTTGGGTACCTGCGGGTTGTAATTACTTAATCGGTATATTTAAAAATATCTTATGAATAAAGTCCTAATTAATAATATTATTAGTTTCCTGCTTATAGTTTGTTGCTTATATATAGATAAATATATAAAGGGCGTCATCTCTGATGGGTCTATGGTGCATTCAGAAATCCCTTGGTTTTTATCCTGGTTTTTCCTAATAAATCCTTGGTTTTGGGGTATGGTCTTTAATCCGAGCAACGAAACTGGAACAATGTCAATGTACTGTTGTGGATATAGTCTCATCTAGTACTAGGTATAGAATGGACATGGAACCCACTGAACACTGTCTATTCTATGATCTACCACCTATAACTACTGTCTCTTGACTACCAGTAAATCCACCTATTCATAATATTAATAATAATATAGATGGTGTATATTCTAATATATATGATGATCTAACTAAAACAAAAACTCCACTACAAACCATAGTAGCTGTATGTTATAATAAAGGCATGAGCTTTATATGTTACCAATTACATTATATTGCTTACCTCTTTTTATTATTAAATGACATAGTAAGAATCGAACTTACATAATAATATTCGTAATATTATACACTAACCATTATGTTATATGTCAATCGGATAACCAGCGAATCGAACGCTGATAGCTATTTAAGCAACTACGTAGCAAGTATATATATATGAATATATTTTATACATTAAATTACTTCCTTCTCATATTATATCTAATATATAATTAGGAAATAAACCAAAAAATATTGTTGGTAATATTAATGATCACATTAAATAACTTTCTCTATAAGTACAATCTGATGTTAATTTCATATATTGTGTTTTTATTCCACCTGTTAATCTATTTGTTATTTTCATTTGATATGAAGCTGATAATAATACTGATAATGTAGCTAATGCTCCTAATACTCGATAATCTATAATCTATATTCTAGTCTCTAATCTATGATCTATATTCCACAGTTATTCTATGATCTGCAATATATATTCTAGTCTATGGTCTATAACCTATGAACTAGTATCTCGAACCTATAATCTATAGTCAATAGTATTTTCAACTTTTACAAATTCTACAATTAATAAAATTGATAGTAATCATCAAATATCTCATACTTCTATAATAGGACATTCTATATTATTAAATAGACTCGAAAGATAAGTCTTGAGCTTAGATGAACTCTGTTATCATATCCTCAAAACCAGGATTTACACTATTTAATAATTGATTTAGTTTAACTTCTTATCATCTTATTAATTATAGGTTTATTAATATAATACAATTATCTATATTGAATATTATTAATATTAGCAAATAGTATAGGTTAATTATTATTTCCATTAGTTAATGATTTCTAAGCTTTATATAAGAAACGTGACTCTTTATTTTTACCTGGTTTACATCATAAATCTTATAATGCATCAAGAGCTTCATTCTTATATTTTTAATGGGTGGGCTACTCGTTTATTTTATTTCTTCATTAACAGGTTCTACTAATTTATCAGATTTATCAATATTTAATTCATTATCATCTAATAATAATCTTGATCCATATTTTGATATAATATTATTAGCATTATTCTTTCAAATGGGATTAGCACCATTACACATTATGCTCCAACTATTCCATAGTGTATCTCATCTCTATCTCATCTGTTAACTAGTATTTAACTAGTATATTGGTCTTACTACCAGCTCCATTCTATAATCTACTAAAGATGATCTGTGTCTGCTCTCCATGTTTACATTCCTCTAATATCTATGATTTACTTAAAATCTATGAACTAGTATTGTAGTGTATTCTATGATCTATTAACTACTATACATTAACTACGGTCATAGTCTCTATACCAATTTCCTTCTCTATAAAGTCCCATGGTCTAATCACGTCTGGAATCCATATTCTATATCTACTGCCTACGATCTATATTCTATGATCTAGACCTATTCACTCTATGATCTATATCTACTGCTCAGCTTCTATAATTATGATCTACACAAGATATGGTGTTTGTATGGGATTCAGAAAGTCCATTGCATGATGTGAATCGATTAGATACTTTCAGACTTTTGTTGAAGAAGAACAAAAATTTCAAGAGCGAAGTCTGATCAGTGAAACACTTACTCCTTAAGTACCAGTTTAGAGAGAGAAAACCAGAATAGACGTGTCCGAAGCTATCACTAATGGACCTTACTGAAGAAAGTTATTACTTTCCACCGAGTCAATTGTGCCGGATTACGAAGCTGTATATGAAAATGCTTTGTATCTATCTCTCTCTATTAACACCATCCATAGTCTATGATCTATTACCTATCTCCATTGTATGTGTCAGAGGTCATTTATCTTAAGGACTATGTTGAGAGTGGTGGCTTTAAGCCCCAATAAAGGCTGGAATTAAAATTATCTATATACGTATAAAGTAACTAATCAATGATATAAATAAGAGATAAGAGATGAAATGTATAGAAGTAAATATATCAATAATATATAATACCCAGCATACTGGGTTAATATGTATACGGCCATGTCCTAAATATTATCATATACCTCAGCACCACCTCTGGCTCTAGTTTATTGGCATTCAAATGGACTTAGTCCACTATTGACTATACTAGACAGACAAGTAGTAGATGAGTCAGTAGTCAGTCATAGTCACTGGAGAGTCGGTGGTCATTGTTGTAGTAGTAGTCATAGTCAGTAATAAACACCGTAGTTAGTCAGAGTAAGTCACCGTCTCGTATGGCTATGATTTCATAATCCTTTACTAGATTAATATATTACAAGAAGATTGTTTTATTTATTATACTTCTGGATTCCTGGATTCCTGGATTCCCCTTCCGGATTCTCCTTCGGAATCTACAGATAGATAGACTAGACCATTATGAGGTTAGAGGAGTCATGGACGGTGAATGACTGGACGGAAAGCTTAAATGAGTAGAGTCTAATATGAAGAATGTAAAAGTAATTCTGGGGTACCGAGAACTTATTGACTGGAAAATGGGAGGATATGGGAATTAGAGGTTTAAAGGACTAGAAAATCCACACAAGAGAGTAGTACACCCTAAGAAAACGAACACTAGCATCAGGCACGGAAATTGATGGCATGTGACCGTGAATACCATAATAGATTCTCCGCTTAACTGAAAACCTTTAGAATTACCGCTTCTTAATTTCTAATTGTTTCGTACTTTTCATCATTTTAAGTGCTTATTTTTGTAGTTAGATCATCAAAATTAACTTTATCTTGTGTCCATCAATAAATACTAATATTTGCCATCTTAGCTTCTTCCATGTCTATTCCTCACTGGACCCACTAGAAGATAGTGTAATCTGCTTGGATTCTCTTAGACTGTATTTTCAGAGGAACTAAGGACTACACTGGATAAATAACCACTGCTATAAATACTGCCTTTGGTGTGTATCGTACCATATGACAGTAGAAGCTTTTACTATGGAAAGTTTGTCTTTACCGTGTACTGCTCCTCCATCAAATCTACTATATTGCCATAGTTGATGACTTACACGAGCTTCATTCTGAACTGTTCTCCCAGTAACACTCTTCAGCTCACTTATATTTATTTACAGTTTTTATTTGGTAGTACCCCTAATTGGTATACACCAGGCAATTCCAGAGCGTACTTGACGTGGTTGCTGACCAAAACCGCTTCTTCTTGCGATGTTTCTGTGAGTCACTGAGAAGGGACAATTCACTGTGCTCTTGTTCTTAATGCAGAGAAAGCGTCTGCCAAAGCTTGCTTCTTAAATTCAGCAATTGAGAATGTATGATGTTGGAATCCACGGAATTGTTTCGGGTAATTGATGGCGTAGAAGAAGTCAAGTTATTCAGCTCTTTGTCACTGCCATTTCAATTTCGATCCGTTTTCTTCGAATCTTTTTCCTTAGAATAAATCAACCTTTAAAAAAATTCTTAGAACTTCGAATCGCGGCTTTAAGCTGCCGATGGCTCATGCAAATAGTCACTGTAAAACAAAAGACATGTTTCTTGGACAGTTCATGACAACAGAATAGTATGAGTTAGTATAGGGACTGTGGACCCAGCATACCAAGGTGTTTAAGCTCCAAAAACCACAACAAAGCCTTGGCCTTAATATCCGTAGAAATATTATCATAGTCATGACATGGTCTGGTACCATCCATAGAATGCCATGGACGATTGTACACTGTCGGAGCTAACAATGCATAAAAACCAAATAAACAGATGCAAATGAATGTATCAGTAGTGACTCAGGGATTGAGAGAGAGTAGGTTGGGTTGGGAAGTCACCTGAACAAGTTGGCCATTTCGGGAACCTTTTCTAGTATCAGCACTCTATCCTGATCCAATTCAGCTTCAGCATTTGGAACCAATTTAGCCAAATCTTGTAAAAGACCAAAACTGTCTTGAATCAATTGACTGGTTTCTTGTGTTCCCACCCCAAAACTCGTGATTCTCTTGGCAAGCACGGCCCAACACGCCAAGAGATCATATTTATAGGCCAACACCAAGGCCAGGCCCTCAGAATCGGCTTTTTTTTCAAAGACTGACAACACAGCGTATTGTACTTTTAAAGCAGCATCCACAACCAAAGACCCGGCCTCAAAGTCTATGATGAACGGGTCGGTGATCAACTGGTTCAAGGTGTAGAACAATCGCAGTAGACAGATGAGAATGGATGTGTGGACCCGTTTTTGAATGAGCCCGGAGATCTCATTGAGAAAGAAGGCCATGAGCTCATTAGATTCCTTTTCTTTGGATCGCAGAATATGGGACACCAGACCCATAAGATGAGAGACTATAATCTCCACGTACGCGTATATGCAGGACCCCACACCAATTTTATCCTCCACACCGGGTTTGGAACTTTCTCCCTCCTGCAAATCCACTAGTTTGTATAGACAGGGATAGACGTTTTCCATCAAAAAATGGGACACTTTTGCAGGCGTAAGCTGTGGCAAGTAAGTCATGCAAAGCTTCAACTCCTCCTTATATAGAGGCCCGAGACCACAGGCCACGAGGTACAGAGCATTGGAGTCCATAAGACGCTGGAGCAAGAAAACCGCCTGTGTCTTTAAAAGCGGGTCTGTATCTTCAAACACTTGGAGAACAAACGACGAAAACATCCCGTTAGTGGAAGATTCTTTATCCATAAGAAACACCATGACCTGCGAGAGCGTAAGCACATTGGGGGAGGATTTCCATGCCAGTCGTTGTTGTTCCTGAGATGACGCCGAGGGAGAAAACCCCAATGCTGGCCGGAGTCCTTTGATCTTGTAGTACTGGCTCTTAGCACCGGTGGAGTTTTTGGTGGGTTTGACTGTGCGAAGCAGAGGCCCAGTACTTATAACCATGCGGGGCTGGAGGTAAGCCACAAAGTCGGCTTTGTGTTGCAGGCACTTTGAAACATCTAGGCCACGACAAATGGCGGCAAAGGCCTCGTTGCTCCAGGGAACATGGGGGTTTATATAGGCTGCGAGCGACGCCATAAGCGGAAGGCCATCACCCGAGTATTTCTGGAACACAAACACGGCAATCTGTAGAAGCAAGCACATCCGGTCCGATGCAGGAGCCTGTGTCATCCAATCCAACGTTTGCACATCTGGAACAAGTTGTTCCGAGAGTTGGGCAACGAATAGATCATCCACTATAGGCTCACTGGAGTGCAGATGCTGCAACACATGCCAAAGCGACGAAAGCAGCTGCTCATCGTTTCTCCTTAGAAGCTCTATATTAGACATCCAAACTGACTCCAAATAATAGGGCTTTGGCTATTGGCTAATGGGTGGTAGGAGTCTGGGTTGGGGTTAGGGTTAGGGTTAGGGTTAGTATTGGTTGAGGCAGAAGCTGGGGTACTCGCGCGCAGAGATGCGTCCTAAGAACATCAATTGAGAATCCCGGGAGTGAAGCACAGGGGAACATCTGAAACAGCAGAAACAGCAGAAACCTACTTGAAACCAACTTGAAACACGCTTGAAACACCTGAAACACACTCGGACCACCAGAAATACGGATGCTTGGAAAAAGGCTTCTCTCGTCTCTCAATGCACTTCGTATATCTCCCGAAGTGCGCCAGGCCTTAAGTGATAAAACTCCGCTAGTGGCCTTGGAATCCACCATCATCACCCACGGGTTCCCGTACCCCGCCAATCTTTCCATGGCACAAGAAGTGGAGCAGACCATCCGGGACAATGGCTGCGTTCCGGCCACGTGTGCTTTCATTGGTGGGAAGCCATATGTTGGCTTGTCTAATCTGCAGGTGCAGCAGTTGGCAGAACTCAAGGATGCCAATAAAGTATCCAGAAGGGATATCGGGGTTACAATGGCGCAGAACTTGCACGGAGGCACGACCATTGCTGGAACAATGATCTTGTCCCATTTGGCCGGCATCAAGGTGTTTGCTACCGGTGGCCTTGGAGGTGTGCATAGGGACGGGCACATAACCATGGACATAAGTGCCGATTTGACAGAACTTTCACGGACTCCGGTCACGGTGGTGTGTGCAGGCCCCAAGCTGATTCTCGATATCCCAAGAACCATGGAGTTTTTGGAAACCCAAGGTGTATTCGTGGGCACCTATAATGATAACGGGCGTGCTTCTGTGCAGGTCCCCGGTTTCTTTTGTCGAGATTCAGGCGTCCAGTCCCCCTACACCTTTTCTTCGTGGCATGAAATGGCCTCCATTGTGCATAACCAAAATAATGTCATGGGTCTTAGCTCAGGAAATTTGGTGTGTGTGCCACCACCTGAGCATTCGTCTTTGCTGAGTGAGTTTATGGCCCAGATCATCCACGAGGCCAATACTGAGGCTGTAGAAAAAGGGGTTTCAGGAAAACACCTTACTCCGTTTTTATTGCAAAAAATAGCTACGGCTACAAAGGGAAAATCGGTGGAGTGCAACAAGCAGTTTGTCATAAATAATGCCAAGGCCGCATGCAACATAGCCAAGGAGCTCTACTCGATTGAGAAACTGTGGAGTGGAAGAAATGGATCAGAGGGGAAGCAAGAACAAATCATTGAAAAAGAAGCAAAATTGTCCCAAAAAATTGGAAAAAAAGACCATTTAGTGGAGGAACAAGTGGAGGAGTCTGAAAAGGAGGTATGTGGAGAGAACTGAAGACCTGGAGAGGCTTTGGCGAAGCAAGTTATTTTCAAAATAATGGCCATTATTCAAAATACTAACTTTAGGCTACAAATATCACTGTTTCCGGTTTCCAACCAAGTACTGGGCTCAGAAAAGAAGGTCAAGCGAGCAAAAACTCCCCCAAAAACCAGGAAAAACTGTCAAACCGAGCTGAAACACTTGTCATTGGCCTGGTGGCTCTTGATACGATCTGCCGGTTTGAAAATAACCCCATTATGGGCGAGTCCAACCCAGGGTCCATTACTCTGACCATTGGAGGTGTTGGCTTCAACGTGTCGTTGGCCCATAAGTACGGGCTCGTCAATCAGAACATCCACAGCTCTGTCCGGTTTGTCTCTGTCGTTGGAGACGATTTTTCCGGCACCAAAGTCATGGAGCAAACGAAGAATATGGATTTGGACGTTTCCGGGATAAAAGTGGTGCCGAACGCAACCACAGCGCAATACTCCGCCAGTATAAATGGCCAGGGAGGCTTGGTTTTGGCATGTGCAGATATGAAAATCATGGAAACACCCGAATTGTTGGAACATACCATGGAGCAGATCCAAAGGGCCCGGCCAAGGTTCATTGTGGTGGACTGCAACCTCCTGGCGAAGCAAATTGAAAAAGTGCTTTTCACAGTTTCCCAAATGGACATCAAGCCTCGGGTGATTATCGAGCCCACGTCTACGCCCAAACTGGCCCGGCTTAGCCAGGTGCATCCCAGCCTACTCTCTGTTTTCCCCCATAATAACGTGCTGATGATTACACCCACCTGCGAGGAGCTCCAGCAAATATACAGCGAGTTTAGGCAGCGGGAAATGTTTGAGGATTACGACCATTGGTTTCCTGTTTTAGACGGGTTGGGCATTAATGGAGACTTTAGAGATAAAATGGCCCTGGCGAAGCCCGCATACATGCAGGAACTCGTCCGGGAAGGCATTCTCCAGCAAGCGTTCCAGATGCTTCCGTATATTCCCAATATTCTCATTAAACTCGGCAAAAACGGCTGTGTGCTTGTAAAATTGAGCACTAGTGTGGGCGACTACCGGTCGATTCCCACGACTTCTGAGTATCGACCCAGCACGCTAATTTCATACGGGAAACAAATCCAGAATCAGGCCGGTGGAGGCCGATTGGGCGTGGTGGTGGAATACTACGCTGTTCCTGCGGAAAACACCCGTCTCTCCATCGTCAACGTCACCGGAGCAGGCGACAGTCTCTTGGGGTACTTGAGTTCTGCACTCACCAACCACGACTGGCTCGGAGACAATGTGCAGTCGTTGGAGCACGAATGGGGCCGGTGGAAGGCCATCCATAGGGCTCAGTTGGCTTCGGGGACTTCCTTGGTATCGCCGCTATCCATCAGCCCCGAAATCATGCATTTGAAGGGCTAGAAATTGGCCAGGAGTAGAGTATAGTTTACTATTATATACCTACACTTATAGTGCATTAGTAGACTGTAAAGCACTAGGAATTTTTTACACTAAAATTTATACTACACTAGAACTACATGCTTTCACTCTACCGAATACTACAATATACTATACTTTCTACTTTTGGTCACACTAATTACTGGTTTTTTGCTCAACTCACCAATCTCTGATCCTATACATTTTTTCAGAAGTTTGGTGGATTAGGTATTTTTGCCACAGCATCCAGATTCTTTCCTGCACCCAAAGACCACCCCAAAGTATTCGTGTATATTTCAGCCAAAAAGCGCGTGAACTGGAGGGGGGCGCTGCCCCGTATATATAGTGCTCGAACAGAAATGTTTCATATCTAAAACTCATGCAAGTCATGCGTCATGTTTCGTATTCCTTTTGTGTACAAAGTCTTTTTGTGTCAATAATGTGACTATATAAGATGGTTATATAATGTCCGCCATACGTTAGTCAGGTATAGCCAGGTAAAGTCTATTCAGGTATAGCCTGGTGTATAGTACTGTATACTAAATCATGGAAGAATACTGGCCGGTAGGGTTTAATCAGAGACTAAAAGAATAAAAAAGAATGAATAAGGAAAAAATATAAAAAAAGAATGAATAAAGAATGAATAAAGAATGAATAAAGAAAAAAAAAGGGAAAAAAACTATAAAAAGAAGAAAATAAGAATAATGGCGAATGCGTGGGTATTGGTTGGACAGTGCGACATGGTGCGCACGAAAAAGTACATACTACCATGTGGGGACTTAGAGCGGTCAGAACAACCAGACCATTTAGCGCAATCAACCGTCTCCAGAAAAATGGGTTCCATTTAAGGACATTGAACCGGGCGTCTGAACATAGACCCACCCACGCTGGGTCGTTCATGGCCCTCGGAGCACTTCTCGTTGGGGCTTACATTGGTACCACCGGCCCCCTCGGCTCTTCGCTCGCTAACGATGATAGCTCCAAGTCGCTTGCCGGCGTGGATGTGGACTCGTCCATCGACCCGTTCCCCGTGTCGTACCCCAAGGCCCACCTCGGGCTTTTCTCGTCCGAATTTGTGTTGGTGGCCAGCGGCATCCGCTCCGTCACCTTCCTTGGCTTCAAGGTCTATGGTGTGGGGTTGTACATTGCCAAGAAGGATGAGGCCGTGGTCAGGGGAGTGGTGGAGAAATACGCCAAGGAGACTCAAATGGATAAGGAATCCGTCTTGAACGATAAGGACGTGTCGCTGAAAATCATGTCCGAGATCTCCAAGCTGGTGCCATATGCAGTCAAGATCACTCCGGTCAGAAACACCGACTTTGGCCATTTGAAAGATGGCCTCACCAAATCCGTCCTCGCCAACCCATTGGCAAAGGAACATAGGGACGAGGTGGCCCAGGGCGTCCTGCAGCTTAGAGACGTGTTTACTGGCCACAAGGGTTCGGTGCCTAAAAACGATACCTTGTGGGTTGTGTCAGACACATCCTCCACGTCCCTAGTGTACGAGGGCAAGAAAAGCACAAAGCTATTGGGCACGGTCACCGAGCCCAGGATCGCTGAGCTTCTCCTTGTGCTGTACCTTAGCAGCGTCAAGCCATTGTCAGAGCCCTTAAGAAAGAGCTTTGTATCGTACATAGTATAGACTAATTAGAGATCAGACTAGAGAGTATAGAGTATAGAGTAGAGTATAGAGTAGAGTATATAGTAGAGTATAGAGTATAAAGTATGGAGTGTATGAGTGGAGAGTTCTGAAGAAGAGTATATTGCAGTTGTCATTATAATGTTTGCTATGAATAGCAGGGTCACATTGCTGATATAGCTAATGATATCCTATAGGTATCTTAATCTTGCACTTGCGGAATTGGCGGACCTTACATGATAATGGCCTCTTGCTCGACGTTGGCCGAGATGGACTTGTGGGGCAACACCTTGGCTCCGTTGACGTAGATCTCGTTCTTGATCTCCACATCGTCTCCCAAAACAGTGCAGCCCTCGGTTCTGGCCCACTTACCGATTCTAGAGTTCCAGCCAACAATCGTGGACTTGACCCATGCGTGGTCCTTGACTTGCGAGTTGGCCAACAACACCGATCTTTGGATTCTGGCACCCTCGCCAACAATCACACCGGGGCCGATCACCACGTCTGGGCCAATCAAAGCACCAGGGTGGATCTGGGCACTTGGGTCAACCAACACATTGCCCTTGTGGACGAAAGGCTCGTTACACATTTGCTCGGGCTTTCTCTTGGTCAAAGAGGATAAGTAGGAGCAGGTTCCGGTCAAGAAGTCCTTTGGCTGACCAACGTCCATCCAGTAACCCTCCAAGTCGAACGAGTACAATTGCTTCTTCTCGACCAATTGAGGGAAGGTCTCCTTCTCAATGGAGGTTGGCTTCAACTCAATCAAGTCAAGCACAGATGGGTTCAAGATGTACATACCAGCATTGATTCTGTTGCCGACAAACTCGACGGGCTTCTCGACGAAACGGTCGATCAAGTTGGCAGTGTCTCTGTCGTGCACAATGACACCGTACTTGGAAGGCTCGTCCACCTTGGTGGCCACAATGGTACCGGCAGCACCGTGCTTCTTGTGGAAGGCAGCCAACTCCTGGAAGGGGTAGTCGCAAATGACGTCGGAGTTCAACACAAAGAAAGGCGAGTCGTCCTTCTTCAAGACGTTCTCGGCGAGCTTCAAAGGTCCGGCGGTGCCCAAAGGCTCCTCCTCCTTGGAGCAGGTGATGTTGATGCCGTACTTGGCCTTGTATTCCTCCAACAAGGCCTCCATGACCTCAGCCTTGTAAGAAACAGCCAACACAATGTCGGTGACGCCGGCCTCGGCCAAAGCCTCGATCTGGTGCTGGATCATGGGTCTGTTACCAAACTCCACCATGGGCTTTGGCAACGTCAAGGTCAAAGGTCTCAACCGGGTACCGTATCCGCCAACGAGAATAATAGCCTTCATATTAATAAGTAAGTGTACAAAAAGGGGCTTTGAAAAAGGATCAGAGTCTCAGGGAAAGAAGAGCAAAAAAAAGGAAATTAGTGGAGGTGGCCAGCGCAGGTTCTTATATAAATTGGAGAGAAAAAAAAAAAAAAAAATTTGTAAAAAAAAAAAAAAAACTCAAAATAACACCTCTGTACATGTTTACGTAGAAAAAAAGTCGCGCCTGGTGGTGCCGCCTGCACGCGGCTTGTCCGTTTATTGTGCGCTTCGCTTCATCCATGCAAGAACCATGAAACAAAGGCCCCCACGGGTTTCTGGAACCATTTGCGGGCGGCCGATTTGCACGCGGCCCTTGTTTTTTTTTTTTTTTTTTCATTGTGTTTCAGAGACGTTTCAGGGACGTTTCAGAGATGGGTCTTTGAGTTTCCAAAGTGGTTCAGCCGTGTTTGAGATACTTTCCAGGTTTTTTTTCGTTCATGCCTTGATTTCTGGGAATCATTCTTGGGTGGAAAACGCGCACAGTGGATGGAATGGTCACTCAGTAACACCACACGAACCAAGCCAAAACCACGCCAGAATACGCCCGCAAATCAGACAAAATCGGACAAAATCAGACAAAAGCGGACAAAGCTGGACATTTCCAGAAAAAGGTCAAATTCAAACTCTAAAGCCATGGATTCGTCCGTGGAGTCACCTGACATGGCAAATCACATTTCTTTTGCGGTGTGCCTGGAGACTAATTTCTGCGGCACTGAGCGCGTCGCGCATCTGTATGCCTTGACACGCTTTCAGCCCGCTACATCGTCAGCCCACAAGACAGAGACGGAAAAAAGACAGACAGAAGACAGAAAAGACAAAAGACAGACAGAAGACAGAAAGACAAAAGGCAAGACAGAAAAGACAAAGGTAAAAGAAAAGACAGAAAAAGAAAAGACAGAAAAAAAGACAGAAAAGGACAGGACAACTCCCGAACCAAGACAAAACGAGTGCCCCGATTGGAAAGTCCAACGTCTTGGTTGGCTTGGCTGGGGTCGCATTTTGCTTCTCTGGGCCCCGAAAAAGGGCACACGTTGTCCGAGAAAAGTCGCGCTCCTGCACACAACCTGCATTCACGGCAGTACCCGGTGGTTCCTGCAGCACCCGTCCAGGACTCTCTAATCGTCACTGCCAGGCCCACACATCACCAAAACCAAAGCTTCAGATGTAAAAGTTAAACCAGCATTTTATTAGTTTGAAGTATTAGGTATTCGTATACAGGTTTGGTGTACTGGTCTGGTGTACTGGTCCGGTGTACAGGTCTGTGGTTTGGTGTTTGGGGGTTTGGTGGAGGGTGGAGGGTGAAGAGTGGTGGGCGTCTGGTGTAGAGGTTTATAGTGATCTGCTTTGATTGACGAGGTGTCGAAGAAATTGATCTTGGCATGGCCTGTACTTAAAGCATTGTCGGGAGATCGAGTTTCTGCAGCCGCCGCTTAAAATACGCGAACCATCTTGAATACGAGACGTCGAATGCCAATCCGCGATTGACTCTGCTGAACATGACGGACCAGTACATCTCGGGGTCTACGCCTTAGGTTGTGGAACTGCACACAAGCACGCTTCATCGAACTCTCTTTGTTATAGAGAATACAAATCGAAGGGTTTTTGAGTTTTCATTGTCTTAACTCTTCTAGCCTTCTAGCCTTCTATTTAAGGCTAAGGGGCTAGACGGAATGATGCAGTCCCTTTCATGGAATCATCGAGTCAGCTCAGTAGGACATTCATTAGGGTTTTCCTAGTATACTTAAATAAGACCAGAATATAGGAACTAAGAAGAATACTGAGTTCCACACTTATTAGAGTATTGCAAACCAATAGCATAATTGTTTCAATTATGCAAAGGTTTATGCTGCAACACATTGCAATGCACATCAGCATCTTCCAGTTTTTCCCAGTCATCACCAACACCAATCAGCATTATTAAAATCAGCATTATTAAAATCAGTATCATAAAAATCAGCATCATAAAATCAGCACTATAGTAAACAGCGTCACCAAAAACGTAACAGTAACAAAATCGCCAACAAAAAATATTAAACGGTAACCATAAAACTTCTGGTGTCTGGTATCTGGTGGCTGATATGTAGATTTCAGTATCTGATGTTTGGTTCGGAATTCTTAAATTTTGAAATTTGGATCTCGTTCTGATCTCGTTCTGATCTGGTTCCGGTTGGGCGTAATTTCGTTTCGTTTAAACAGGATATAATCGATCACTTAAAAGCATTTAAAGCCTCTTTTCCACCACATGGCTCTCCAGGCAAAGAGAACAAACACAAAGCTCACGGCAATACACAGGCCGGTGATTTCAAAGTACCGGTCCATACATTGTCCGCCAGTACCTGCACACTTGTCCATTTGACTGCCGTGCAATAATGAAAACGTAATGCTGCCAATGGCAGGAGCCACCATGAACGAGCCCCACGTGGACCCCATCAATTCTACTCCCCAGATCGTCGCGATCACCGTGGGGTAGGCCGTGAACAACCCTCCGTAACTGATTCCTGTAATCACAGATATCATGTTAAAAGGCATGCCGTACTTGATACCAACCTGACCAACAGCACCCACGGCTGCAAGAAGCACAATGATCCACACCTTACAGATAGGAAGGGCTCGTTTCGAGTCACTGATCCAATCAGCCATGATGCCAATCAAAAGCCGGATGCACGTGGACAGTGCAGCCAATAAAGAGACCTGGTCAGAGAGTTCCACCAGGCCATTGGACGCCGTATCAATGATCAGCCCCAAGTTATTCTGGAAACTCTCAAGGGGCCCTAAACAAAAGAATAAACTTACTAGAAGAAGCCATGCTGACTTATCCTGCAAGAACTGTATATACCGTTGGCGGTGATTTGGAGGCTCAATATTGGATCGTTGAGGCAATAACGAGTGGTCATCATTTTCATCGTCACGGAGAAGCGGCTCTGTTTCTCCAAAGATAACCTCCTGTTCTATCGTTACTATAGAGTTGGACACAAGGTTGAGGGCCCCCACAAAGAGGTAGAGCACCAGAAAAAACAGAAACACCTTATACAAATCAAGGATCCCGTTCAGGTCATGGAAGTATGTGAGTTTCATGAGCTGGGCGCCTATCAACGACGACAAGCCGTAGCAACTCACGGGCAACGAGATGGCAAGGCTCTTTCTGTTGGGGTATATTCTGGCGCAGGTCAAAAGACTGGAGAAATAAAGCGAACTGGTGGCAAGGCCAATGAAGCAGAAACTTACGGCCAAAGAGGCCACCCTTTTGGGCAGCAACAGTGAATAGTTCTCCAGATGGGCCAGGGGGTTGACTAGGGCAGCGTTGATGGCGTATGCAGGACAGAAGGCCCATATCGAAATCAACGAAAGCAATGCTGGCCCATAACAATCCGCCAAGTACCCCAAGATAGGCAAGCACAAGTACATGCCCACGGCGGAAAGCGACACAATCATATTGATTTCAGTATACGATAGCCCCACGGATTTGTGGAGGGCCAGCGAAAAGAGCGAAAAGAGCATGATGGACCCCAGCGAAAGACAGCTCACTAGGGCTATGCCAAAGGCAAACTTCTTGAGGTGTTTGAGGTCATACCGAGACGCAAGGTAGTGTTTGATCCGTATACTAAGTCGATGAACAGGCGGTTTCATTGGGATTCTGGCTGCCAATTAGAGATGTGAGAATGGTTAGCCAATATGAGCCAGGATAACTTAGCAAGTGGTAGCTAATGTGGTAGCTAGTGTGACTAGAAGGGGTAGCAAAAAGGGGTAGCAAAAAAAGGGTAGCAAAAAAGGGGTAGCAAAAAGTGGCTGCTAAAAGATGGAGGTGGGGTTATGCTTATATATATACATATTTATACGTATCGGTGAGTAATGATCCCGCGGAGTGCATATATGCCCCGTCTGACCGAGGCTGCGTGCATATATCATTCTGGTTTTCTGGTCTTCTTGACTGCTCGTATGTCCCCCTTAATTTTTTTTTTTTTGGTATTCTGTATAAGTTAAAGGAGGTGGTGTTTTGGAATTTTGTGTCACCCAAACGAGTGTACTGCATTCAATTGGTCTATACTGTATATAGGAGAGAGGTGATCTCTATTAGTAAAAGTAAGACATAGTTCTGTAGCTTCCAAAAATTGTCATAAAATAATAAAACAGACCAGCTCCGGTTTATACAAGCTCTAGTTAAAAGATCGTGCTGGTAGATAAATTGTGACCCTAGATTTTTCAAAACGACTGCATATAAAATATGAACTGCATATGAGACGGAAATTCGTTCAGCTGGCTCGGAATATTCACCCACTAGACTCAATAGATGATTGGAGGTTATACTATTACATCAATTTGACTGAGCCAACCTGTGTATTAGTGTATGTGGCGGAAACCGGGAAGTCTATCTATAGTTGCAACTGCATATAACCCCGTTTTCACGTGACATACACCTTTTAAACTTCAAGTACTTTACCTGGTGTTCCTGGGTACAATGAGCTATTCCAAAAAGTCAATTGTAATGTGGATCATTCATGCATAACCACAATCCTCTGTTCATCAATTTTTATTCATTACAACTTTTATTCATTTAGAGGTAGCCCAAGAAACGGTCGATCTCGCCCGTGGACCCCAACCAGATGCCAGACTTGTCGTGGATGCCCTTGGGCAAAATGTCCAAGATCCTCTCACCCTTATCGTTGACTGCAGCGCCACCCGCCTGTTCAAGCAACATGGCCATGGGGAAACACTCGTACAACACCCGCAACTTTCCGTTCTTCAGCTTGGAGTCCGCAGGGTATGCAAAGACACCTCCGTACAACAAGGTCCGGTGGATATCGGCCACCATGGAGCCGATATAACGCGCAGAGTAAGGTTTGCCGCCCAAACTGTCCTGGGGCTTCTTCAAGTCCTCAATGTACTTTTTGTGGCTTTCGGGCCAGTAGTAGGAGTTACCCTCGTTGACGGAGTAGATGGCTCTAGACTTGGGGATCTTTAGGTCGGGCTGCGTCAAGATAAACTCGCCCAATTGGGTGTCCAAGGTGAAGCCATGCACACCACGGCCCGTGGTCAACATGAGGTGAGCCGAGGCTCCGTACATCGTGTAGCCAGCAGCCACCATATCAGAACCCTTTCTCAACACATCATGGATGGAGCCCTTCAGGTCATCCTTCAATTTGTAAACGCCAAAAATGGTACCGACGGAAACACCAGCGTCGATATTGGAAGAACCATCAATTGGGTCCGTACACACAGCATAGCGGCCTCCGCCCTCGAACACAATGAGGTCCTCCTGCTCCTCCGACACAAGCACTTTGACGTTACCACTGGATTTCATGGCATTAATGAAGATCTCGTCTCCAATGACATCCAATTTCTTCTGCACATCGCCCGTGGAGTTGGCGGTTCCGGAAATTCCAATGAGGTTGACCAACTCTGCTCTTCTGATGTTGTGGGCAATGAACTTAAAGGCAAACTGGAGACTGTTCAATAAAAGAGACAATTCACCGGTGGCGTTGGGTGCATGTTTCTGTTGTTCCTGGAGAATGAAGCGAGTCAACGTGACAATGTCGGTGTCGACATTCATTTGCTGTGACACGGATTGTTGAGACATGATGTATATATTCTAAGATCAGATATCAAAGGTTTAGATTGAAAAGAATGCAAAAACAAGATTCAGATTGAAAGTGTAGGGGGTGTCAATTAGGTGGTTAACAAAAATTGGCCAAGATATCAAAATATTCCTCGGGAAAAACTTAGGGTGCTTACCCCAGAATTTATACCCATGGCGGACCTGTGCGAGCGCCTGCACGCCCGGCCACATGCTGTGTGCCGCCATCCCGCATGCGCCCGGGTTGTGGGGGACTCGGTGCGGATGAAAGGACCCAAGCGCGGGTTTCCAAACCCCGGGGTAAGCACCATCACCCCATGTCTCCGGCTGTATATCCGTATCGGGGTATTTGTATTGGTCAATTCTTCCGTCGCCTCGTGGCTTTAAGTACTTTTTCAGTTCCGTTTTTGTAAACTTGTTTCACATTGGTTTCACTTTACCTTCCTTGTCTTTGTGACATTCTTCGTGTATATACATGCACTCCATCCACTCCCTGGTATTTCCCCCATACTATTTAATGCCCATCCATTCCTTATTATCTATGTTTTCTACTCCCATTCCCCCTATACCTTAACTGTTGTTTCGTGAGTTTCATATTTGTTTCAAGTTACATGTTCCAGGTTCCAAGTACCATGTCTATTTCATGTTCCAATTTCCAAGCCCCATGGTTCATAGTTGCTGTGGAATCAGGAATTGCTATTGCTAATGTTTGTTGCTCATAGAACAGGCCGCACCGAGTTCCTAACACCTTGCGTCGGCAGTACACCTACGATGCGCAATGACAGCTCGCACGCACCAATCGCATCCAACCAAACCTCTTAAGAGAAACACCATTTATATACAGGGAAATTTCAGGATACAGAGGGAGGGGTAGATCGGTTATATACAGGGATAGATTCATGGATTCAGGGAGATGGAGATAAATCTAGGTTTGTATAGAGGGACGGAGTGGTGGGTTGTGAGCATTGACTGAGCACTGACTGACGCATGCGTCATCATATTGGTAAATCCTAATCTTCCAGATGGTTCGGACATGATGATCGTTTCGATCTCGTTTCAACAATCTAGACCAATTGGAATTTCATTTGGACAATTGGGCATTTCTTCAATGTTTTACTATTTTGGAGTATTCTGGAAATTCTGATACTTTGTTCTTTCCGATTTCTGGAGACTGGATAGACACGTCTTGCCAAGGCTCTGGACAATTTCGGGACAAATTGGTGGGTCCGCTGACAAGTTCTGATTATTCCTAGACAATTGGGACTACTCGAGAAAACTTCCGGTGGATTTGTAGATTATTCCTGGACAATTTGTAGACCATCTATAAGTATTTCTAGATATTTTTGACCATCTCTAGACAAGCTATGGACACCTTCTAGACTTTCTATATGATTCGGGTGAATCTCTGACCATCTCTAGACAATTCCTGGATTATTATTGGACCTCCAGACAATTCCAGAACAATTACAGGCAATCCCGGGACAGCCCCCTTAACTTTAGGCAACTTCAGATTTCTCTAGACTCTTGACACCTCATTCCGAATATCTCGACAACTTCAACATTCTAATTCTTTCTGGAACCCGATTCCACTTTTCGACCTTAACTTGAAAAGTCAAAGACCAGCTCATGGTCTCCGCGGCTTCACCGTGGATCGGTTCAACTCCCGTAAAAGATTGAACCCGTCGTCCTCCGAGCCCTTCTTACCGCCCCCTGAAGACGTGTTCCACGCCGACGCAGACTCAAGCAGCCGGTACACCACGGTGTTCTCGTGGCCCTTGTCGCGGCGAGCGTCGGCCATGTCCCGTTCAAAACGGCCATGGAGGAACTGGAGCACTTCCGAGTGGTTGTAAGTCTCCCTGGGGTCATCCCTGAAACCATTGGAGTCGATGTTTTTCTTGTGTTTGCCGACTTTCTCCGTGGTTGGTTCAGAAAGCCCGGCTTTCTCGGCCTTTTGGCCATTCTCGCCGTTTTCAGCGGGTTCATGTTTCCCCCCGTTTTCAGCGGGTGTTTCACCCTTTTCACTTTTTTCACCTGCTTTTTTTGGTTCACCAGCCGCACTCGGCCCATGGCTGCCCGGAGCCAGGATGGCCGGGGGCTTGGGTGTTCTCAGGAGTTTGGCGGCCCAGTCTGACATGGTGGTGAGAAGACTGGAGGGCGCATGTAGGAACAGCCGCACCCGAGAAAACACTTGGTGAGACTACAAGACAAGACAAGACAAGACAAACAAATGAATACAACTTCTCTTTCCCACCCCCCTTTATTTCTACGACTTTATTCTTCTTTACCTTCCATTCTGTGTCTAGTCTCTCCCTTGTACAAATCTCTATTTCTATATTATTCTATTTCTATATTCCTGTATCAGCTATAAGTGCCCGAGCAGTCTGGTCCATCTTCCATTTATTACTATACCCAACATATCTTTTCATACCATATTTTTATATATCTATTTATACCATATTTCTATCTACTATTTATTATCCATATCATTGATATGACTCATTTTTATCATAAGATATACGGTAAAACATACCTCCAGGTCACCTCCACTTTTTAGGGTGTACGGTGAGATCAAGTCCAAAATGCCTAGAAATCAAAGTGGACATGTCAAATTCTTAGACTTCTAGGATGGAGGAATCATATAACACAATTCTCCATATAACACAATTGCCCATATAACACAATTCTCCATATAACACGGATTCTCCAGGTTTGGGATACGTATACTACTATTCTTCCACTCTCTACTCTTTTCCTCCACTCTCTCCTCTTTTCTTCTATTCTCATTCTCCTATTCTCTAAATCACTTGCCTTCTATTCTCCTATTCTCTCTTCTTCTCTAAATCGTATATCCCACAACTTCTACTCCACACCCGTATAAACGCATGGAAGTCCTCTCCGTCCTATTTGTCCTGCTGTCCTGCTGTCCTGTCTATTACGTACACAGTACATCGAGTGAGCAGTAGCCGTAGTCAGAATAAAGTGAGGTGCACAGTTATCTGCAATCTGCAACGCACTCACCTTATTTCTTCCAGAAACCCCCCACCAAGACCCTCCATTCATCACCATTCATCACCATTCATCACCCCATTGGTTGATCTTTTCTCTATATCCCTCTTTCCCAATACTAAATCTGTCCACCTTTTTCTCCATTCCATTTTATACCCATCACACTGCCTCACTCGTCTCCACCTTTTTTTAAAGTAGGATGCGATCGTCGCCAACCCCTCACCTTCATCTTCTCACTCACTCACTCACTCACTCTCACTCACCCTCACCTTCTCCCACTCTCACTCTTATCCGCACCGTTACTTTCTCAGACCACGCTTATAAATACAAACCCTTTCCCTTCCCCATTTACAACCACTTTTCCCCACCCCTTATTTAATTTCTTTTCTCCCTTTCGATTACTTAATACTCTCTTTACTTTTAAACATAATTCATTATTATTTAATTTACTATTCGTTTTATTTATAAATTCACTATTCATTGACTCTTTAATTTACTATATGCTGACTCTTTAATTCACTTTCGTTGACTCTTTAATTCACCATTAATTACTGTAGATTCACTACTAAATGGACTCTAGATTTACGACTCCTTATTCCTTGCTTACTACTATTTTCTTCATGTCTCGCTTACTTCAGGCATGATATTTCTTTTTACTAAGCCATGGTGGGGATTGACTGACTTACCGCAATACAGGGTCACGTGCGCATATGGCCACGTCAACAGACGCACCGCTTTTCGACTTTTTCTCTACCCTCACTAGCGCCTACTTTCTTACCCTAGCACCCACCATGAGCTTCCGTTTGTTAGACCTAGTTAAGCCCTTCGAGCCGTTGGTTCCGGAGGTCATTGCGCCGGAACGGAAAGTGCCTTTCAACCAGCGTGTCATGTGGACCGGTGTGGCCTTGTTGATTTTCCTTGTCATGTCCGAGATCCCTCTTTACGGCATTGTGTCTTCTGACGGCTCCGACCCGATTCTCTGGCTTAGAATGATGTTGGCCTCCAATCGTGGTACCTTGATGGAGCTCGGTATCACCCCGATTGTCTCCGCCTCCATGGTGTTCCAGTTGTTGCAGGGTACCAAGTTGATCCACGTGGACATGTCCAAGAAGGAGGACAGAGAACAATTCCAAACCGCCCAAAAACTCTTTGCCATTATTTTGTCGGTGGGCCAGGCAACCGTCTACGTTTTGACTGGTATGTACGGTCCTCCCAAGTCTTTGGGCACCGGTGTCATCTTGTTGTTGGTGTTGCAGTTGGTGTTCGCTGGCATCATTGTTATTTTGTTGGACGAATTGTTGCAGAAGGGTTACGGACTTGGCTCCGGTATTTCTTTGTTCACCGCCACCAATGTCTGTGAGCAGGTTATGTGGAAGGCTTTCGCTCCTACCACCTCTGCTTCCGGTAAGGGTGCCGAGTTCGATGGTGCTGTTGTTGCCATGTTCCACTTGTTGGGCTCCAGAAAGGACAAAAAGAGAGCTCTTCTCGAGGCCTTCTACAGACAAAACTTGCCCAACATGCTCCAAGTGTTCTCCACGGTGCTTGTGTTCTTTGCCGTTGTTTACTTGCAGGGTGTCAGAGTCGACCTCCCAATCTCCTCCGTCAGACAAAGAGGTCCTTACATGTTGTACCCTATCAAGTTGTTCTACACCTCCAACACTCCTATCATGTTGCAATCGGCCTTGTCGTCCAACGTGTTCCTCATCTCGCAAATGCTCTTCATGAAGTGGCCTAACAACTTGTTTGTCAAGGTTCTTGGTTCTTGGGCTGCTAGAGGCGGTTCCTCCCAATTGTATGCCGTCAGCGGTTTGTCATACTACATCCAGCCACCATCATCGCTCACAGATGCCTTGGTGGACCCAATTAGAACATTGGTGTACATCACCTTCGTGTTGGGCTCGTGTGCAGTCTTCTCCACCACGTGGATCGAGATCAGTGGTACGTCGCCAAGAGATGTGGCCAAACAATTCAAGGAGCAAGGCTTGGTCATTGCCGGATACAGAAGCACTAGTGCCTACAAGGAGTTGAAGAAGATCATCCCAACGGCCGCCGCCTTGGGAGGAGTGGCCATCGGTGCCTTGTCTGTGTGCAGTGACATGATTGGAACATTGGGCAGTGGTACGTCCATCTTGTTGAGTGTCACCACCATCTACGGCTACTACGACTTGGCCGTCAAGGAGGGAGGATTCTCCAAGTCCATTGTGAGTGGTTTTGGTGAGATGTAAGCGGAGCAGGTACGTTAACCATCAGCGCAGCTACGCGACTGCAATACCTTGAGATCCGTAGCACATCAGTCAGTCCAGTGACGTTTAGTGTGTCTATTCCAATAAGGACTAGATGGCTAGATGGCAGTTATTATCGGTTATAAACTCCAGACAATAAGCTTAGTCACAGTACTGTAAACTACCACTAGAGTAATACAGATCTAACAAGTATCATCCTAATTGTAGACTAGAGATTATTTTAACTGTTTAACTAGATGCTGTAACCCATGGTAGTGGACAGACTGCATATAGCACCAGGGCATAGTTTCTTCATCTTTTCCAAAAGCCAATTTCAAAAGCTTAGTATACAAGTGGTCATAACAATCGTATCATAGGATTATATACAGAAGTTTCCAATTCTATAGCGTAGAGTCTCACAAAGTATATACTCGGTACTGCACACAAGGCAGCACTGAAGTATAGGGCTACAATATACTATAGAATCATATTACACCATCCTTTAGCATCGTGATATAATTTATAGTTTTAAGATTCATTCTAGAGTTCAGTAACTAAACCTTACGTGCTGTGGTAAAGACAACGGCCTTGAACCAGACACATGAGAAGCAGTTTTTTATCAACAATCAATTTATATGGTATATATATGGTATATATATGGTATTTATGATCCATAATTCATTTTTTTATACATACTTTGTAACTCTTAAAAGTCCAGTTAAACAGGGACCAAGTCATGGGTTAGAGGCTATTGCAGGAAGCGAGCACTCATTGTGCGTTTAAAATTAATGATTCACGTCTGCAACTCAAGGTACTTCTCGTAATTTCACTACGTTCGTCACCGGCGCCAGATTCAAGAAAAGACGTCCAGTATTGAAAGCTTATAAAACGTTTTCGGTTTCTGGGATGATCTCATTCTAGTCTCTGTAGTCTCAATAGTCTCTGTAGTCTCAATAGTCTCTGTAGTCTCTGTAGTCTCGTACTGAAACTGTATTATGGTAGACACACCATAGTAGTAAAACTCTAGTAAATAATAGTGATATAAAGTAGATGTCAGAATAAACTATAATACAGGTGAGTGTGTAGTTGTATGTGTCAAGTACCATGGTACACCGTTTCGCATCATAGCACATTTAGTATCATGGAACAGTGGACCATGGCTCTGGCACCTTCAAAAAATGTACATTTTCTCTTCCCTTTTCTAGTCACAGATTAGATTAGACCATCTACAATATCGTATCATGTTTATATAACGTGTGCTATGGACATGTACTCCAACTATTGGGGCAGATCAAAAAGGTCTGTGAAGAGAAGTACCATTTGAAGCAAGAACTTTAAAAACAGAGACTGGAAGCTTATAGAAGTACTTGAGGTTAAGATTTTAACAAAAAGACTTTTCATCTGGACAAGTGGACAATTAATTTATTACTTCTCTTTTCTCTTAATATTCATCTCTATCACCTTAAATTACCCAAGAGACGATCTTGTAATTTGATTCTCTACTGCCACCATAATATACCAATCTTAGTTATATGAGAATGACTATGTATGTTTTGACTTATCAAGTATAAATTACGTCTAATATATTGGCCTTTAGAAAAGATAGAATATGATACGGAATTTGAAAAAAAATGTAGTGTATAGGATATAGAATAGAAATATATAAATCCGGTCCACTGGAATGTACCTTTGATCAGTATCATCAAGAGTTAACCATAATATTTAGTACCAAAAGGGTATATAAGCAAGCCATAGTCATAGTATAATTTAGTAGTACAGTACAGATGTATTTAATATGTATAGTTACATAGTGTAGAGAGCAATGTTATATGTATTCATGGAATACTCTACTTAGTATATAGTAGAATACCATATTATACCCAATGTAAAGGTATGGTAGACCACGGCTTGTACAAATCAAGTTAAGCATCGGCATGATATAATGGTAATTTATATTGAGCATTGACCGTAGTATAGTCTCATAGGATTATGGCATAATGTAGTATAGTGTTACGGTATATGGAATAGTAGGCCAAGGATAGATCATGAAGATGGGCCAAACTTTAAAAAAGATATTATGTGCATTCTCCAAAGACAATGTATGGATATACCAGTACACCCTAAGATAGACGCAAGACTGTACCATACCACCAACTGACCACACCCCTGACCGTGTACTACCACTCTACTGTTCAAGCTCAGATTAAATATAGTTTCTGTAAAGTACAGTGAAATGATAGACCATGGACTGTAAGATAATGATACAGTACTGTATAGTATAGTAGTATAGTATAGTAGTATAGTAGTATAGTATAGCAGTATTGTAGTATAGTAGTATAGTAGTATAGTAGTATATTGTAGTAGTATATTGTAGTTATTTGACTGGAAGCAAGAAGGGTGGATTATTTAAGCTCCAGCTGGAATGAAAGTTACCTTCTTTTAACACATGATAGCTTGTGCTTTTTTGTATACGATGTATGCTCATCCAAGTGTCTAGTGAAGTACACCTCCATTACTATTTCCCTCTACCAATTGCTAGTATCCTCTCTGCAAAACTATCCTACCAGACCGTACTGTGTTGCTTTACTGCTATACTATACTATAATGCTTATAGACAGAGTCTAATAGACTGGACTAAACTGCTACTACCATTAAACCACTAGACTAGACTCTACTGCACATATGCCTATGGAGACATTGAGGGAATAGTAATATTTTTTAGAATTTCCAGATACTGTACTTTAAGTTTAATATTTTATTATACTCTTTGTAATATTTATGTTCGTGTAATGTGACAATGCGAGAGAAATATAAATGTGACGGACTGTGCATTTGATGATAAACAATAAAATAAGACATAATTTAAAAAGTGAAACAACCGAATAATAACTTTTAGTATAATCAGAATAACCATCTAAGCCTGTGTATGTATGATACTAGCTTATAATTGATGGAAATACCACCACAATACTAGTGTTTCCTACATACAAACAAGTGCTTCAAATAATTTTTATATTACATTAACAAGTATATATTTAATTATATTTATAGCACCAGAGAGATTGCAAGCACCATATGTTACATCTACATGAGATTGTTTTTCCTTGAAGTGTGATTTGATGGGGAGTTGGTCCAGTTCCGGGGACGCGTGCCCAAAGAGGCAGTTCCGGGGCTTATATCCAGTTCCGACCTATTGACTTGGGTCATTGAATCCTCCGAATCAGAAAAGAAATTACTGATTTTCATGCGTTTATGGGTTTTTTGTATCTGAAAAGCTAGCATATCCCAATATGAACCTCGTATATGAAGTGGAGGACCTGAAATGGGAGCCCTCCATTTTTAAACGTGCATGTCACGTGACCATTCCGTCCAGTCAAAACTCTAAATTAGCTTTATACACCCTAAAAAAGGGCTAATCGTATGCATACTATACTTCATTAATACTCTATATAATACACTGTAGCACTGAAGCATTCCAGTAGTCTAGGCTACTCTAGTCTGTCCCATCTTTTTAGTCAGTGGTCAGTTAGTGGTTATGCACCGGAGGAACCAAACTTCTCGGACCACTTCTCGTACTCAATCAAGCCCTCCGTAGACACCGATGGCCGGATGTACTTCAAACTCTCAATAAAGTCCTCGAGCTGGATCGGGCGGATCTCCTCAGTGGGCGTGCTCAAGAGCTTATCGCCCAAAGACCGCAACGGCCCCATGGCACTGTCCTTGGCGAGGAGCGTGATGTCACTGCCACTGAATCCCGTGGTCATGTCCATGAGCGTCTCGAACTGCTCCTCCGAGATCGTGTGCTTCTGGTACGCTAGAAGCTTGGAGATCTGCAACTTGCGGGTTTCCTTTTCGGGCAATGGGATGTACACACGCTTGGCGAATCTTCGCCGTGCGGCTTCGTCGATTCCCCAGGGTAAATTAGTGGCTCCCAAGATTAACACTCGGCTGACGTCACCATCGGTAGAGTCACGGCCTGCAGCAGCAGACGAGAGTTCGGACCATTGGACAAGAAACTCGTTTTTGATGCGCCGCATGCTCTCCACTTCTCCCTCGGTTCGGGTGCCCAACAACGAGTCGATTTCATCAATAAATACAATGGAAGGACTGAGTTTCTTGGCGAGCAAAAAGAGGGCCTTAACAAGCTTCTCACTCTCTCCAAGGTACTTTGACGTCAAGGACGAGGAGCTGATGGAGAAAAACGTGGACTTGGACTCCGTGGCCACTGCTCTAGCAAGCATGGTCTTTCCCGTTCCAGGAGGCCCAAAAAGAAGCATTCCTCGCGTGGGTTCTCGTAAACCACGGAAGAGATCTGGCCGTAAGAATGGGTACACGACTGCTTCCTTTAACGAGTTCTTGGCACTCTCGAGTCCCACGATATCGTCCCAGTACACTTCATCTCCTCGCACCACAATATCGTTAAGGATCTGCACGGCCGATAACTCGTCTATACCTTTTATAGACTTGATGAGAGCTGCTTGTTCCGCAGGAGACATATCGGAGGCATTAGTAGAAGCAGATTCCAAAGGATCGGGAGCCGAGGGCTCAAGGTCCTCGGCATCCTCACTTTCGTAATCATCAATGATATTTAAATAAGGTGATTTCGACGAAGGCGGAGACGTGGCTTGGGTTGATTTCGCAGACGCAGGTTGTGCGGGTTTTTTGGCCGTTTTTGGGACTGTCTTCGTCCCCGTTTTCGGCACAGTCTTGTAATTATAAGTGATGTTCGACTTCTTCACCTGTTTGACCTGAGGTGGTTTCCCAGATACGGCCTTTTCGAGCCTGGGACGCGGTGAGGCCAGGTCGGGATCCTGAGTACGAGCAGTGGCCGGTTTTTTCAACACCTGACTCGTTTTCAGCCCGCTTTTTTGCATGATTCGAGATAAGTCCATTGGTTTGGGCTGGTTATAAGTGTATTTTTTCGAAACCGGCGCCGACTCCTTGATATTGGACGTCGACTTGGATGCTTGCGGAAGAGATGGTTTGGGCATGGTCTGAGAGGTCTGTGGAGTAGGCAGAGTCTCAGTTTGGTACGATCTCGTCTTATGTAACGTCTCTTGAGGCCTGTGCAATGCTGAGCGTTTGGGTGGGATTGGAGGGGGCACTTTCCTTGGGGCAAAAGTGCTTGGAGAGTCATCAAGCGAGTGCATTGCTAAGCGGTCGTCCAAATCTATGAGGTTAACGGAATGAGCTGAGTCAGTAGAGGTTGTGGACGAATGGGAGCCCACGGAATTGTGCCTCTCCCAATTGGACGTGGAGAATTCGGTCTGGTCAAAGTCACCAAAGAGTTCATCATCATAGGCTTTCGCCGTAGAACTAGCAGGCTTGACCCAGGACTTGGAAGCAGCAGCCTTGATGGTGTCCTGATTCTTCTGAGAGTGTTGGTAGGTGCTATTGGCAGCATTTTGTCTTAGCGACTTGACCATCTGTCTCTGGGACGAATTGCTTCCCAAAGAGCGACTGGAAGGATTATGGGACCGTAAAGACGGAGTGCTTAGTTTATGCAGGTGGCTGGCATGGACGGTATGACTGCCACTATGAAGATGGCCATTTTGGGAACTGTGACCGATTTGGGAATTGTGGGAAGTCGAGTTCACTAGATCGTGTTGGGCCTTTTTCAACTTGCGTGCTTGTTCATCCAACCGGAGCTGGAGCCGTATAAGGTGCTTGACATTTTCATCGCGAATGGCCCTCAAGTCGGCCATGATTGCTGACTCCTCTGGGCTCATCTTGGGCGTCTTGCGCTCCATGTTATCGATCTTATAGAGGAGCAGTGTATGGAGCGACTTCCACCCACTGAGAGCCTCGGCAAAGTAACCCATATCCTCTGATGCCAAGTTCTTGAGCGTTTGTTCGCTGACCTCATTGTACAATTGCAGGAGCTCGTCGAGCAACTGGCCTGGCGGCGGCTTTCTCCTCAGAAACATGGAATAGAAGGGTGGGATGTAGGGGTAGGCCGTGGAACAGGAGCGTGGGAGGTAAGGATCGAATGCGGAAGTAGGAAGAGGTTGGAAGTGCCGTGTTCAAAAAGAAGTAACGGGATGTCTCTGTTTTATAGTGCAGTGTGCCTGAGGTGGTGGGGCTGGCTATGCACTGGTGTTATCACGTATGATCGCTCGCTACAAGCCGCGTGTACGGATGTTCTGTGCATCATCGCGCGCGGTGCTCTCCACCACCAGTAGTCTATTAATAAACCACTATGCAGTCTGTAGCAATATAATTTAAAAGTCTTAGTCTAACTTTTATGCAGATGTGCCATCACAGAAAGTGTAAGAATAATTATGCTCAGGTGATATACTGTAGCGGTGTAATGAATGTATTGGGTTATGGTAAACCTTTGGAAGATGGGTATATCATGTTTCCATATAAATGCACTAACAGTAACCTTATACTTTTAATCCACCAAATATCTCACCACCTTCCACAGACATTTCACCGTATTTCACCACATTCCAAAGACAATTGAATAATAAACTTTCAAAGACTGCATCAGAAAATTTTTTAAAGACGGCATCATCGGTCATAGTATCATCATGTTTCATCATCTTATAATATTTCAGGGTATCATAAACACCATCATGGACAGATTCGTGAACTATACCATTATTTTTAAGATTTCAGCCTATTAGTATAACCTATAAAGACTGTCAGGTGAACTTAATCTCCTCTTGATCCAATACTCTTGGAAAAATATATGATCCATTTTTAATAGAGCGTACTTTCTATCACTGCTAATATACACTATACCATCCGTACTATTTGAATACTACACACTCTGCTAGATACTGTTCAGCGAAATCTTATAATGTAATGGTCTGTGTAAAAGTCTAGTAATTGTTTTCAACAATTGTACTAATTATGGAACTTTGGTGTTAGCTGTTTTCGGTTTGTCTCTAGTCTAATACCAAAGCTAGCTATTTTTCTTCTTACACCTGAGCTGATTTGATACCCGAACACCCTCCTTGGACCGTTGCGTAGTAACTTCTTGACTGAGTGTTACCCCCACAAGTCTCCAGTCTATTAATCAATCTCACCCGCAGTATATCAATAATACTCTATAGTCTATCTATATACTCTATAGTCTCACAGTTTAAATTATATCAATCGGTTGAACTAAAGTCAGTCCAACCTTGTAGAGTAGAGTAGGCATCAGTTTTAATTGGTCAGTCGCAAGTAATAAGGTTATTTAGTCTGGTCAGTACTGCGGAGTAGTGCCTTATAAAGCAGACTGTATAGTGTAGCACTGTACTGTTATTCAGATATAATAAACTCACTCCAGTAGACTATAATATTATATTACACATTTCTACTCTATTCCACTCTGTTGAAAACACTGTACTATAATCTACCAGATTAGACATCCCATAATCCAAGTACTACGATTTCATCATATAGTTCACCTTCTTATCTAGAGACGCTACGTATTCAGGTTAATAAAAAACAAGAGTTAGATTAAGAAAGTTGTATACAGTAGTTTATTATTGTTATCAAGTGTCCAATTCTTGGATCCAAAGTCCCAGATGTGCTGATAAATACCTACATTTAATTCTATCCGGGTTCAGAAATATATCTATGAGTTCCTAATCGAAACCAGTGTACAAATGGTAAAGGCAATAGATGCAATGGTCCCGGTCTTCCAGTCTTATACAACAAAATGAGCATAAAATGGATATTTGAAATTTTAAAAACATATATACATCGTAAAATTAGATTTATACTTCTTCATATCCTTATAATATCCATATTGTATATGTGCCCAGTATAAGTTGTATAGTCCATTAGTACAGTATACTGAATTATTAGCCACTTCGAGAACACCAAGTTATTAATAAAAGCCCGAAGTATGTACTTTTCTACCAGTATACTAGTCTATTTTAATATCTAGTCTGATGCCCAATAGTCTATTACACTCAATCTCAGTAGTATAGCAGTCAGTATAGTAGTATACTTGGTACAGTAGTATAGTAGTATTCTTAGTGCAGTAGTATAGTAGTATAGTGATTTACGGTATTCTAATACACAGCCATATACATTTCTGGATTCTCTACCACTATCAGTGTAAGATCTGTCCAATAGTCTAGTCTAGTACGTATCGAATCACCATATTATGTTGACGGATGCAGGCAAGTGGTTTCACCAATTTCAGTGTTCAAGCAGTGAGGAATCTATCAGTCTGGAGTCGACAGAGATCATCCGCATCATATTTTGACTTGACGAAAATGACAAGTCACTCGTACTTATTCTTAGTCTTTCTTAGTCTTTCTTAGTCTATTTTTGGTAGCGACTTATGTATATTTCTGTTCTTACCGTACTTTACCTCACCGCATTTTATGCATTGACACTAGTTCAGGTAACAAGACAAGGAAAGTCGAGACATGGATCGGACTGGAAGTGAGGAAAAGCCAGTTTTAGAAAATAGCGTTTCAGTTGAGATCTTTCCATTCACTCTTCATTGACCAATCGTCAACAATTCCTTCTTCATTATTTCATCAGTTCCTCCACTTTCACTCCATGACTCTTCAAGTCTCTTGCCTTTAATTTAATTGTCTCCCTCCACAGTCTCACTTCACTCCCAGTGTTCCATTTTCTAGTAATACTTTTAGTTATACTTCAGCTATACTTCTAGCTGTACCTTTGGTAATGCCTCTAGGATTTCCAGACTTGTAGTACTCCTGTTTTGTACTGGCCAGTCCTCTCCTCGCTTTGTTTAGACAAAACCATCACTAGGACTTTAATATTCATCTCTAGGACTTTACTCTTAAAACAAGGACTTTACTGTTATATGAGATCTCCACTTCCAGCACGAGACCATCTAGCTTCCATTCTCTACAGCCGGAACAATGAATGACGTAGCAGTCCAGTAGACTACAAACATCATATAAAAGCAGGACCGGTATAATCATCTCTAATGAGTCTAGTAACAAAGAGTATAGTATTTTACTGGTATGAGAAGAAAACTTAATGGATCCATGACTGATTATAAATTGACTAAAATAAAGAGATCAATAAAATTGGGCTGACACTTGTTTTTCTTACATTTTTTTTCTGTAGTTTAATAGAAAGTCCACCTTTTACTTTAGCATGTATTTTGGAGGACTATTTTGGGCTTCAGGAGATTAGAGTATGAATTGGGGTTGATAAAGAGACGGTAACTGATGGGTCGGAATTGGCTACTTCCGGTCGTGCATGTCACGTGACCATCTGATTAACTCGTGTATCTTCTGCCACACACGAGATCCAAGCTTCTCTCGAAGAAATGTTGTTGACGAAACTCAAGTAAATCCAAATCTTGCTGAATTGACTTTAAATAATTTTTGGTGGGGAGGATCAAACAACCTGGGTCAATAGGTCGGAACTGGATATAAGCCCCGAAACTCGCCATTCCGGGGCCCAAAGTCACGTGCCAGCGGCGGAACCTCATAGTATTTCAGTCATGGAATACTAATACCATAGTCTGGATATAAACTTCCTGGGCTGAGTCAAATGACCAATTAGTTAACAGTATATCCTGATCCAAAAGTCTACTCTAACACTACAAGTGTCTACTGCCAGTATACAGCATTCTGATTCCACCATCAGCATGCTATAACCAGGCTACCAGTCTTGGAGAATGTCGTGATATAACGGGAAACGCACGAGTTTCTAACCTCATGAGTATACTAGATAACCACCTTAATCTAACCAAAACCACGCGACCGAAAATACATTGCACGTGACCACGCTTTTGGAAGATGTCTGACAATCACTCCCATGAACGGCCTCCCTAAATTAATAGGCGAGGCCAAGAGTGAAAGCTTTCGGCACGAATGCCGAGCGACGCCCTCCAAAGGCCTGGTCACACACGTATATACGATCAATAAGTGGTGATTTCGGCGGCAACTTTTGATGGAGAAAAAAAAATGAGATGCGGCGATGCTATTTATATACCCCGCGCCCAATCCGGGTAACCCCCCATAATCATGTACACGGAAGAATATCCCTAATTATGTATTCTTGAAAATCTTCCAAATTGTTTAACCCAAAATCCTTTGCTTTGCTATTGTTTGCGTCTTGTTCTGTGTCTTGTTTCTTCCTGGTTCCGAGCCCTGGCCTCACTGTTAAAGTCGTCTAAGGCCAAATCTTAACAATGCATTTAAGGTTTGCCGAAAACAAAGGTACTTGCAACGTCACTAAATTCGAAGTTAAACCCCCAAACGGATCAAAAACGCCAAAAACGCCGGAAACTCTGAAATATCAACACCATAATTAGTCCCCTATTTTCTGGATCAGCCTCAGAACACCCAGCCCCGCACTCGCAACTACTACCAGCGAACTACCACCACTACACTAACTACTAATCACCACCAAAAACTACTACTACCACCAACTACTACTACCACCAACTACTACTACCAACCATTACTACTAATAACCACCAGTGAATACCATAACCTACAACCACTAGACTAAGATGACCTCGACCAGTAGTATCCAAAACATGATGTTATTGGGTGTGCAACACATGGTCACATGGGCGGCGTTTTTGGTTGCCAATTTCATCACGGGCCTTCAGTGGGCGTCGCAACACTTCCCTACAGCAACGCGCGTGGTGGAGGGCGTGGTGCTCGCCTACATCGTCTGGCGCAGTTATGTGCGCATCGTCAAGTTCTGGTGGCGGCTTGTGGTGTTCCTCGTGAAGATGTGTCTCTTCTACTTGGCCGTGGTGGTTGTGTTGGGCGTGTACATCCGGGGAATGGAGACGTTTTTGTTCAAGGACTCGGCAAAGGTATGGACGTTGGCCAAGTACGTGTACAATCACGTCAACCAGCCACAGGCCAGCGAGTTTAAGAATGGTGACCCCACGTACATTGACCCCACGTACATTGACCCCACGGATGCTCGGGAGAACCCCATCATGAAGGCGGCCTCGTCGTTGCTTTACAATAACAAGGACGCCTTTGATGCCATGGAGAACACGTACCATGAGGTCAAGCACCAGGCGGAGGACTACATCAAGGGAGCCCGGGTGAAAGACAAAAAGCCCAAATTGAAGAATGTTTACGAGTTCGCCTCCAACTGGGGCTTGTTCTAGGCAATCAGCCACTGCTCAGACTACTAATTATGTGATTAGCTACTGATATTACTATATCTAGTAGTATAGCTACTATGGAAGGTGATTAGTAGTTATCTACTATGGATCTCACACAGGTGTAACATCCTATGGAAATCACAGATAAACTATACTTGTATAGTACTGGCCTCACTGACTACTAACTAGTCATGGACTCTATGAATACCATTGACTTGGATGACTGGTATTGACTTGGATGACTGGTATTGACTTGGATGACTGGTATTGACAGTATAAATCTCAGCAATTTGATCCTGGACAAGATCATCAACTCTAATATCTATATAGTATAATATTTTCTTTTTTACTCTAGTCCATGTCTAGTAATTCTGGAGTGTCTACTTCTTAGGACTAGTCTAGACAGTAAACACTATGTGTAACAATTGACTACTAAGGCCTTACTACAAGTAATAAAGACTGCAAATTACTATTGACCAGTGATCTTAGGGTGTACATTGGACGACGAATATGAAAACGAGGTAGGACCTTGACTACAGACTCTGGCCAGAGATAATTATGACCAGAAATAAATATGTCCATGACGATTGAACAAGTGATTAGGTAATCTGAAGTACTAACTGAGCTGTGGATTACTACTAATGATTTGCTGATTATGGATATTTTAATAGTAGTAGGAAATCATTTCTAACAGGTTGAATCTTGCTATTATCGGTTGTAGAGGCTATAGCTATAACTAGGTAAATACCACAAAGTATGACCGATCCGTGTTTCAAGAACTTCCATAGATCTGTTTCTTCCAGGACTTCGGTTCTTTTTTTTGCCATCATTTTTTTTTACCATCATTTTTTTTTACCATCATTCTTTTTTTTCCAATTGTCTTGGTATGATCCGCTGCTTTCGCGCACTTCTTATAGATTCCTCTGCTTTATCTCCACCCTCACCCTTATGTACTTTTTACTCACACTCTTTTTCACACACTCTTTTTCACACTCTTTTACTCACTTTTTTCACTTTACTCTCACACTCACACATACACCCCGATTAAACAACATGAGAATGTAAAATTCACCAACAGTTGCTATAATCTATGTATCAACTGGAAACTTACCATTGAAGTAATTGTACTAATAAAAATTAATTGACCTTCTAACAAGTCTTCAGTCATTATGCTACCCTCACTCCATGCTCACTCACACTAACTCACACTCAGTCACACACTCAGTCACACACACTAACTCACACTGATATTCTCCACATCCTGGAATGTGAATTCAGAATATCACAATATTCGATGGTATAGACCCTGCCAATTGTACGGCCAATTGTACTGCATAGATTCCTTGTACGGCAGATTCTTGTACCCTTGTATTTTGAACGGCTTTGGTTTCTCCGAGATCAAAGCATGCTACCCACTTCTCTGATGGTTGGAGAATGTGACTTTCCTTGGCTGATCTTTTCGAAAAGCCTTCTGATATGCTGGTGTTCCATCTATTATAACTCTCTGAAGCTTTGATCTGTTTTGCTGAGAAATTGAGTCTCTCATTCTTCTTTTTCTGCCGACCAGCATTTATAAATTAGTGTCAAGTAAAAGAGTCGAGTAATAGTGATCTTTCATTTCATCCTTATACTTTCTCGGGTGCACTTGTCTCTGGAGATATGTCTTCATCCTTCGGCTCGTCCAAACATTGTAACCCATTGTCTTTGATGAAAAAATTAAGAATCAAGCAAACGCCAATGAGAGGCACTGTGAAGTAGAAGTAATTCCTCAATGCTTTCATGTACATCGATTTCACGAAGGCCACCTGTTCTGTATCCAACGAACTGACATCCGGAAGTGTATAGATGTGAGCCTTTAGATACGCCTGGTAGCTTGCAGTCAAAGGCGTGTTATCCGAGTTTCGGAGCTTCGTAAGAATGGAGTTGGAAATGATAAGAGACGAAATGGCTATCCCCAAAGCCCCGCCAAACGACCGGATCACATTTCTGGTGCTTATAACCACCGCCCGTTGCGATTTCCTGGAGTTGGCCTGCGCTGCCACCATGCTAGGCTGGAAAATAAACCCAATTCCCGTTCCCATAATGAAAAACGTTCCAACAATATACGAGTCGCTGGTTTGTTGGTGGAACTTTAAAGTCATGGCTTGTCCAATCAACCATAGCGTATATCCCACAGATATAACATGGAAGTAGTGGCCTAGCACAGTGATGAGGTACCCAGCCACCGTCGACATCGAGGATTGGGGAATCACCAACGGTAAGAGCAACACTGCAGACCGCATAGGCGAGTCTCCTCGGATAAGCTGGAAATAGTAGGGCACACTGAACAAAAACGAAAAGTAGACTATCCCATAAAGAAACGTCGAGAGCATAACCAACGACAACGAGCGGTTCTTGAAAATAGACAATGGGATCATGGGGAGTTTGGGAATCGTGCATTCCACCACAAAAAAAGCTAGAAGTAGTATCCCTCCAACCACGAACATGGCTATGACCAAGGCACTATCCCATGCGTAAGTCGAGCCTCCTCCACTGATGGGAATAAGAAGGAGAATGAGTGCAGCGGTAGCCAAAAACATGCCCAAGTAGTCTATACTCTTGAACTTGGCCTTCATGGAGAATGCCGACTCCATCTTCTTATTTCCGGGCGTATGCACGAAGAAGAGTGCCACCAACATAGTTACAAAGATGATTGGAGGCAAGACCCGGTAGAAGTTACGCCAGGTGGATTTTTCAGCAAAAGAACCCATGATAATTGGGCCCAAAGCATTGCCCATCCCCACAAAAGTCCCTAGAATGCCTTGATATTTCCCCCTCTGCTTTAAAGTGACCACGTCACTAACAATAACCATGGCCAAGGACGAAATGCCTCCGGAGCCGATCCCGGCCAAGGCCCTGAAAACATAGAATTCCGGTCCTACTGTGGCAAACCCACATAAAAGGTTGGACACGGTTAGGAGCGCGAGGCTAAAGATGAGCATCTGTTTCCGGCCAAAGATATCGGCAAAGCGGCCAAAGATCACCTGACAAACCGTATTTGCCAATAGAGAAGACGTGCCTGCCCAATTGATGGAATTCTGCGATTTTAAATCCGCCGAGATTTGTGGAAGTGCTACTGTCACTCCAGTCTGGTCGCAGAATCCACAGAACAAGCATAAACCACACGCAAGTAAGCAAGGCAAGAGTGTTTTTAGCGGCAAGAGATTTTCATGTGCCAAGCCAAGTTTGTCTTCAAGCTGCCCCTTTATATATTCCTCACCGCCGTCTTTGTGTTCAAGATCTTTTGTTGGGAGTGTGGGGTTAGGGTGCTCTAGACTATGGCGGCGCGAGGTTGCATTTTGCAGCAGTAGAGACGTGCGCGCCGCGGGGCTGGCCATTTCGGGATTCCTCGAAAAACTCCGACCTTATCTATCACACGATCACACTCAGACACACACTAGATACAGTATAATATGACGATATCAATATATGATTATATAATACCTAATATCAGACTGTGGACGCTGTGCAGGATGCAGGAAAGACTATTAATCCACTAAGGCACTAGGTTGCAGATGAAAACTGGTATCCAATCAATGATGGGAGGGATTTGATGAATATGGGTGAGTTCTGGATGTTTCAGATGTAGAGGTCTGTTTCAGGTCTGTTTCAGATCAATTTAGGTTTGTTTCAGATGGTTCACGTGTGTGATGATCAATAGATGACAGTAATGTGTCCTGAGTGTTAGTTATAGCTTTAGGGATGCGCAGATGTGCGGTTTTATATCAATGCTCATGCACGTCACCTCGGAGCTCGGGGCTCGGGGGTTTCTCGCTTTTTTTTCACTTCGCACTACTTGCCCTCCGAGCTCTGATGGCGGGGTACCCCTCTCCATCAATGAATATTGAAGTCTCGAGAAATTCTTAGAAAAATGGAGAAATCAGAAGAAAAGAAATCAGAAGATAAGAATACAGAAAAAAAACTGAGCCAATCAGAAGCCAAATAAAGAACTGGGTGATTCGTGTCACGGGTTGGGGAAAAAATGTATCACTGTGTTTAGTCATGACGCGAAAAACATGACATGCTCGGTAGTACTGTGACTAGACCCACCGAATGTGTCTGTCGGAATAGGAAAAAAAGAGACTTTTTCTAGAGAAAAAAAAAAACTTTGGGAAGAAGGTCTATACACCGGACCTGATTTTAGCTTAATCAATCGGATCCGGATTTCTGATTCAGGTTATGAGCCCTACGTTCTCTACGCCACAGTGTCTTCCAACATAACAGCTGACGAACCCTATTCTATATTTAGGCCGTAGTGGCATAAAACCTGCCTATAATGGACCTAAAGGTGGACCACATGATTAAATAACCTAGTGGAGTACCTCTAAACTTAGTTTTCTCCAAAAAATAGCCATCTATGTGAAGTTCCTGCATACGACCTCGATGGACCTAGAAGCGTCACTTCTCAGCTATCAGTACCTCAAATAGTCATAGCGATAAGTCCGAGAAAATCCAGTAGAGCGTAATATTGAACTCTTCATTTAACTAATAAATAAAATGGTCTGGTTATTCCAGAATTTATCTTATGCCATGGTTCGAAGACATGAGGTTGCATACCTATTATGCAGGCCGCGAAGATCATCAGAGTTTTTGGTGTTGCAACCTAATCTAGTCTCAGAATAGTTCAAAAGTCTCTCAGTGTACAGTGACATTATGACACTTATCATGGAATTTTGTCATGGTATAAATTCACTACAAAGACATGGTGCTATTCTGAGATTATCCATTTTTGTCTATTATCTATGGCCAGAACTACTACAATAGACATAAAAGTATACCAGTATAGTTGTGTGAATAGGTAGATTCTAGAAGGGGATTGTGTAGTGTAAGGCATCTGAGTATTCTTACATATTGGCTGACCAATTATATTCAGCAGAATCACATTTTTTTTTATTTTTATGTAGAGTAATGGAAGATGGCACTTGCAATAGGTATAAATCGGAGGTTCTATTATCCACTTAGTCTTTACTCAGATTACTCAGAAATTCCTAGGATTCCCAGAAACTCCCAGAAACTCCCAGAAACATCTCCTACTCGGTTTTTCCTACTCTTTTCCATCCATTTAATTTATCCATGAAATTATAAATGGTCTCTTATCCATGTCATTCTTAAGTACTAACGTACCCACTAGTCCATGTAATATCTCTGCTTTATCCTTTAATATTTTCACCCACGTCTACGTTTAGACTTGGGTCTTTTCAGGTTCTTAGATATAGCACATTCCTAAATCTTAGTCTCGTCATTCTGTTTTGTAGTACTAATCTTGTGTACTGGTCTTGTCTTTTGCTCTTGTAGTACTAATTTCGGGTACTGATCTGTAGTAGTCTCGTGGACTTACTCTTCAGTGTGGTAGTACTAATTTGGGTCTTGGCTCAGATTCTCCTTTTGTTAAGTAGTCAGTCTTGTGGTTCTAATTTAGCAGTGACAAGCTCCGAGATTCAGTCCATGTCTTGTTTTGTAGTGAGTACTTCTATTCATTGCCTGTTGGCTTCTTATTTCTTAGTCCTTTTCTAAGTCGTTCTAGTCCTTCATGTTCTAGTAAGTTATTTTTATATATTTATAATTTAATCATTAAATTAATAGCTATCAATAATCTTAAGATTTCAGGTGATGAATATTTGGAAGTTATATACCAGAATTTAAGAAATGGAAAAGTTAAGAATGGAACTAATTGTGTCATTCTTTATCAATTAATTAAATGGATCCTTCATTCAAATCTTTATCTTCAGATTGATTGGATTTGTATATGTTCATGGATTATATTTTCAATATATCAAGTCTTAGTTTAATTTTACCCTTGCTTAATAATTTTTTATAACTTACGTTGAACCTCTTCCTTTATTCCATAATTCATAAATAAATAAAAATATCTCCCACCTTATTTTTTAAATTCTTTATTATTGAGATATAAGAATCTGTTCTTTCATTAACATTGAAATGTCCTCTACATAAAAAAGATACGATAAAGATAAATTAAATTAATTATTACATAATGTAAATCCTGGTTTAATGTGATATTTATAAAGCTCATGGCTAATATACCTAATCTATTTAATAATCTGAAATGTCCTATAATGGAACCATGAGAGATTTTATTATTACCATCAGTATTAACTGTAGAATCTGGAAAAGTCGAAAATACCAGGCTTTACTTCTTCTTTAGTCGATTTGAGATACTTAAGATTTTCTTTGGATTTGAAAAGGCACTGAAGCTGGACCCGACCCCCAAAACCCGGGCACTCAAGTAAACACAGTCAATTGTTGATTTTCACCATAGCTATAACTTTTAATCTTTGCAAAGCAATCTGGAAACATAAGCATATATCTGAAAACATTTAAACATATGTTCTGTGCGTCAAGTAAAGAAAGGTGAATATCTTGGTGAATAATTTCTATAGTTAATTGCACAGCCGTACCCCGAGTGAAACCTTGTTCTAGTTGTATTTGTCATAGAAGGCATTTCGTTTTCAAAAACCTTTGCTGTAATGTTATTCCACGAGGCCAAGCACCAAATTCCTCTACCAGTCTATCTTCTCTTACTCTTCTTTGGTCTCTAAGAAATAGCTAAAAACGCTTTATAATTAAACAAGGTATTAATACTTTCCACGTATCCCCCATAGTTGATAATCTCTTTAGTCTCTACCCTTCTTGGTACTCTTAAGTGTATTCTGCTTCTAGCCTGGCACTCTACTCGGAGTTCTTCATTATAGTCTTGTAGCTCTCACTGAAGAGTCTTTAGTAAGGTTGTAGTTCTTCATAGCACTGTATCTATCTGGTCTTGTAGTTCCTGTAGTTCTTGGTCGCCAGATGTGATTTTGTGTAGTTCTTGGGCTGAGTCTCTGGGTCTTGATCATCTTGAAGACTGAGTTCACGGTCCCCATTAGTTTCCTCTCATTTTTTCCTCTCAATGCTTTTTTTGTCACATCCTTTACTGAGATCTCACTGACTCTCACTAGACGGTGGACGCGCCGCACTGCACGACTGCACATCACATCGTGAGACTGTTGATTGAGTTTGAGATTGGGTTTGACTTTGAGATTGGGTTTGACTTTGAGATTGACTTTGAGATTGACTTTGAGATTGACTTTGAGATTGAGGAAGTTCGACATCACCAAAAAGGAGCACTGGCCTCGCGCTCGTCACTCCTCCTTTACTTTATCATCAACACTTTATTATTTGCACTAAAAGAATATCTACAATAATTCGCTACCCACAATAATCACACTTCAATTACTACCCACAATAATTACATTTCAATTATCTACGGTACAATAATCAGTCACGGTCACAATAATAGCTACAGATCTGTCACTAATATCCACATCTAGCCATTGGAAACCTTGGATCATCAACACTCATATGGTAAGCCTCAACTTCTAATTATAACCTATTGTTCTTATTGTTTCTTTAAATAACCTTGTTCCTGACTATTGTTTGAATCCGTGGAACGTTCGAACTTCGCACGACCCCTCTATTGCACAGTCACCTCAGCCTTGATTCCCAGCTGCCACAAAGCTCAGCCGCAATGGTCAAGGACATCACGTACTATGAAATCCTAGGTGTTCATGTGGAGGCGACAGATGTGGAGTTAAAGAAAGCTTACCGAAAAAAAGCCATCCAGCTCCATCCAGACAAGAACGGCAATGATCCCGAGGCTGCGGCCAAGTTCCAGGAGCTCGGCGAGGCCTACGGCATCTTATCCAATGCCGAGCTCAGAGCCGTTTACGATGAAGTTGGTGTTCAAGGCATGAAGGAGAGAAACGGGCCCGATGCCCAGGCCGATATTGACCCTCAAGATTTCTTCAAGATGATTTTTGGCGGCGACAGTTTCTTTGACTGGATCGGAGAATTGTCCCTTTTCTCGGATATCACGGAAACCGCAGAGGTTTTGGGTGAAACCGATGACGTTCCGGAAATTTCTCTGCTGTCTACAGAGCTTGCCACCAAGCACAATTCCGAGAAAGCCCTGCTGGTTACAAGTGGTGCCCCCAAGAGCGACTCGTCTGCGCAGGTAGGCGAGAGCAACTCAGAAACAAGGTACACAGATCTCCAGAACGACTTGAATGCCAAGAAGAAACACGCCAAGCTCACCAAGGAGAGAAGACAGAAGCTCGCCGAAATGCAGGAGAAGTCCAAGCAGGCCAAGCAGAAGCGTGTGGATATGTTGGTGACTAACTTGCTCCGCCGTATCGAGAGCTACCAAAGCTGCAAGACCCCCGAAGCTTTAAACCAGTACCGGTCCAAGCTTAAGGTGGAGTTGGAGGACTTGAAGATCGAGTCCTTTGGTATCCAGCTCTTGCACTTGATTGGAAAGACCTACGTGACGCAGGGCAATGCGTCGATCCTGGCCGCCAAGACATTTGGTGTTTCCAAGCTCTACACCAGTGTCAAGTCCAAGAGCGAACGAGTCAAAGGTGGGTTTCTGATTTTGAAGAGTGCCATTGATGCTCAGGCTTCTGCGGAAGAGATGTTGAAGCAGCAAGCTGCTCTTGAACAAACGGGCGCAGAGCTTACTGAACAGGACAGGTACCAGCAGATGGAAGCCGAGAGAGTGATTACAGGCAAGTTCCTTGCCACGGCATGGGCCTCGACACAATTCGAGGTCAATGGGGTGTTGGCCAAGGTAACGCACAAGCTTCTCAACGACAAGACGTTGGGCAAGAAGGAACGAGTATTGCGGGCTGAGGCTGTGGTGTTCATTGGAAAGGAGCTCCTTGCTACGAAGCGGTCCAAGGAGGAGGACGAGGATGCACGGATCTTCGAGGAGATGATGGCCGATGCCAGCACCAAGAAGTCCAAGAACAAGACCAAGAAGATGTCGCAACAGGACATAGAAGAGTATCTCGCCAAGGTGGAGGCCGACGAAAACGCCTAGAAATGCCAACAAGAGGTGAGCGTACGGTGCACTTACGGTGAACTTACGGCGAACTTACGGCGAAACTATTACGGTGAAATTATTACGGTGAGATTGAAGAAGTGAGGAACTATACCATCATACAGAATCAGTTCAGAGCCACGAATTCCCCTCCTGTACTGATACTTTAATATCTATCTACTCTCTACTCATTTCTCTTTTTTAATTTTTATATCTGCTCTATACTCTACTCTACTCCTCTCCACTCTTCTCTTCTCTTCTCTTCTCTACTACTATGAACTCCCCGCATCACGTGCGCGCTCTTTACAAGTGATATCCCGCACGTCTCTTCTCGCCACCATCTCCACCATGAGCCCCAGCACCAAGCAGATCCTCGGCTTATACAGAAACCTCTTGGCCTCGGCCCGCAAGTTCGACAACTACAACTTCAGGGAGTACTCGCTCAGAAAGGTCCACGACTCCTTCAAGCAGAACAAGGCCATCTCCGACAAGGAGCACATCACCACCCTCTACAACCAGGCCATCGACCAGCTAGCCTTGTTGAATAGACAAACCACCATCTCGCAGATGTTTACTTTTGATAAACTCGTGGTTGAGCCTTTGAAGAAGATGCAGTAGACATTTGATGAGACATGCAAGTTCTACCTCCAGTTCCAGGTCTACATCGGAAGGTCTAAGTCTAATTGGTTTGTTTTTGTTCTGACTCTGGTTTCAGTCGTTTAGTCCAGTTTTAGTCCAGTTTTAGTCTAGCTCTGACTCTAGGTCCAGTTCCTAGTCGATCTTAGTCTAGCTTTTGATCAGATTCTAGGTCCTATGGGAACTTCTACGATTATACATAGTAATACGAATGTGAGTGTGATGGTGTTAGTATTTCAGTGACAGAGACGGAGACAGAGACGAATGTGAGGATATGATAGACACAGACTGAAGCGGTGTGAAAAAGATGATAATGTGAATTAGACAGACAGACGGAGGAACGTGTGAAGAGTATGAAGAGTGATTATAACCAGAATATGACACAGTATATATTAGACTAACAAGAGTGAATATGAAACACCATGAAAAACCTATGAACAGTAAAAGCTATGAATCTAAATAAAGAATCATCGCTTCTCAACGACCCTATTCTTCTCTAAACCTAATTGGACCAGGCCTTGGCCAATTGAATGGCCGCAGCCACATACTCATCCACATCCTCTTTAGTAATAACAGGAAACTCTCTGCCATGGCCAGTAGGGGTCCCCTTTCTTGGCTTTCCTAGCTCCACCAATTGAAGCATGTAGTCACGTGCATCCGTGGCCCCAATCGTATGGTACGCCCTCGTATCCTTGTATAAGTCATAGCGATCCTGGAGCCACTTCTTCTGGGTTTCCAAAGGCGGAAGCTCGATCCGGCCCGCCAAAAACCGGGCCACCAATATGGCCTGGTACTCGAACGCACGGAACGAGATGGCATCGGTAGGCACGCCAATAAATGGGAGAAGTGGTTCCTGTGTCAAGAACGTGTGCTGGTAGAGATCCGGCACGATCCGGCCCTCCTTGGTAATATCACCCAAATGGTCCACGAGAAAGGGGAACAGAAACTGGTAGCCGGTGGCATAGACCACGTGATCGGGGTTGACCACCTCGGAGCCATCCTCGAACACCACCTTGAAGCCACCCTGAGCTAGCTCCTCGTACTTTTGTATAACGGGTTTATGCTCGAGATTTGAAGCATTCACTGCTTTCCTAATCGGGCCCTTTGTCCGGATCAGCTGGTACACTTTGGTGGCAAAGTCGGCGGCGGACTTGGTGATATCTGCGCCCAGCGACCTGGAGCCCACCACCACCACCACCTTATCCTTGTACTTGTGACCAGTCCGGAAGAACTTGGCATGTTCAATTCGGTCGGGGTACTTGGTCTGTACCGCCTCAGACCCCGGAACCTTGGGGATATACGGAATATGGTAGTGGCCCACATTCACAATCACACTATCAAGGTCCTCCTGGTACCAGAGATCGTCGCTGCCCGGCAGCGTTTGACGAAGCGTCACGGTGAAGTAGTAAGTGTTGGTATTTGGCCAAGGAACCCGCTGCACGTGTTCCACCGTAGTATTCAATTCAATGGTGACATTATCGAGGTGAGCATTCTTCCAGATGTACTCGTGGATATATTGCTGTACCACTGCTCGGTCCACGTAAGTATTATGCTTGTCCAGAGCCCATTGCTTTTTATCGCTGAAAGTCATGACTTTTTCAATGATATTGGTGTTCATTTTCTCGTATGCCGGGGTCTGCTCGAACCTTTGCTGGAGAGAAGGCAGAAGCCGGGTTCTCCGTTTAGGGAACTCAGACTCTCTGAATGGGTTCTCAAGAGGCGGGTCTATGGACACGCTGGGAGCACCAACTTTAAGTAAATGATTAGGGGTTTTTATGGGGTCTTTATCGTAGACCCAAATCCCCCCAAGAGTGCTCCGACGCTCGAACAAGGTAATTTGCTGGAACTGGTTCTCCTGCACCAACGAGTCTAAGGAAATGGCCCCCGAGGCCCCGCCTCCAATAATGGCCACCCGTTTGATTTGGCCGGGATGTACGGATCTCACCGGTTCGGAGTTTTGTGTTCGGCTAGGCATGGTGAGAAGTCTTTGGTCCTTGGCTGGTGTAGTGGGCCAAAGGCCTGGTTTTTAAACGGCCTCATTTGCAGATGTGGTTCGCAGCCACAGTTATCGCACACCCGTCCAGAAGTTGCGAATCTCCAACGAATACCAACAGTATTAAATATGAAACAGTAGGGAACATTATAAGCATTATAAATATTATGAAACATTATAAATATTATGAAACATTATGAATTGTTGGAAAGATATTCCTGTTCAAATTTTATAGTACCTTGTTAATGTATGGCCATGACTGTTATCACTGTGGGCCCTGCATGAGGGCTGCGCAGCGTGTTACTCCACACATCTCAGAAGTGGTCTGATTACTAATGATTTAGACACGACTGTTTCAAATTTGTTTCAGATTGTTTCAGGCCGGCTTGCTGGTTTGGTCATCTTTCGTGTAAAAATGAAACAAAGTGTTATTTTTGAATTGTGGAGTCAATTGGTTAAAATGAGCATTCTCACGATTCCAAGTAACGGGACTTATTTCCTTTTTTTTGCAACCATTCTTAAAATTTTTTTTTGAACCAGATAAAATTGGATTACGTAATTGCACTGACATAAGGTGTTAAATAGTAATAATTTATTAAGTAGTAGATACTGCTCTCCAAGCAAATAGCAGTGAGTATTCTGAAACACCAAGTGATGCAGTGTGGTGAATACAGGAAGCAGTCGAGTCGCAATATAAAAGGACGCACCCCCCCACCAAAATGTGCTTAATAAAATTTCTCTCAGCACTCAACCATGTGGTTATCGGAAGGCAAACCATAAGGTGATACACAACTGTTCGGAGAGATCCAGGGATTTATCTATAATAAGGATTTACTGTTTCAGTTGATTGAAATATATATTTAAAAAGACAGATCCATGTTCCATGAGGTATTCCGGAAGATATACATCGAAACAAGTTTTCTGGAAACATCAGTTGACTCATCAGACTCATCAGACTCATCAGTGGTATGAACCATTTTAGGGTCTGGTCTTGGAAGTCATTGGCACGAACTCCATAGCTGCTTTTAAGATTACTTTAAACAGGAGTGGAGTTCACTAAGAATATCACCTCGACTCACTTCTATAACCTATACTAGCCTTTACTTGTGCCCTGATGATTTAAGCTGTATACTCGTGATGCTGTCTATTTCCGACCATTCAAGTAACCACTTACAGTATGGATCATCCGCCAGTCAAGCACAGTAGTATAATTTAGTACCGTAGTACCGTAGTGTAGTAGTATAATTTAGTACCGTAGTACCGTAGTGTAGTAGTATAATTTAGTACCGTAGTACCGTAGTGTAGTAGTATAATTTAGTACCGTAGTACCGTAGTGTAGTAGTATAGTAGTATAGTGCAAAATTAAATAGTATAGTAGCACTGTAGTACAGTAGTGTAGTATAGTAGTGAACGGTATATGGTAGTAGTATAGATGGGGTCCTGGAAATCTCTGATTTACACTAGAAAGACCCTAAAATGATCTTACATACTGAGTTCAGGGACTGCATCAATTTCAGCAGCACTGGCATCTTCATGTGCGCACATGCCGCACCAGGCTATATAAGCAGCGCCATCCTCGCTGAAAAAACAAAATACTCACACCATAATGACCACCCTCCTTCATCCACCGTCCACCATAAAACCACAGAATGACCATTGGACCATTAGACTGTTGGACAAAACCAGAATGACTCTAGATTAGTAACCTAAGTACAGGCGGATATCTAAGGGTTGATGTGTTGGGTCATGGTCTGCTGTGAACCTTGTGAATTATAGGGGTGGATTTTGGTGGTGAATTTTGGTGGTGGATTTTGGTGGTGGATTTTGGTGGTGAAGTGATGGGAGATTGAGGATTGGCAATTCCTGATGTCGCATGCAGCACTGCATCGTTTTAATAGGCAAGTGCCCACGTGCGCGTACATGGCTCATGGACCACATTAATCAAGAACTATCGCACACTTTTGTTTTCTTCCCACAAGTCAATGGTCGAGCAAAAAGAGGTGGATCTTAATAAACCGTTGGATGCCGACGCAGAGGCGGTCATTCGCAGAGTGCCGTTGGAACCTCAGTTGGCCACCGTGGCTTTGACCTTCCATGGCGACTACTACAGGCAATTGCAGAGTAAATGCAATAGCAGAATCGTGTGGCATCCGCTCACGCAAATCTACATCGTTTTGGTTCTAATTGGCTTTTCCTTCTACGCTTACGGCGAGCTCTATGAAATCTCAGACTCCTTTTCGGAGTTTGTTAGGTTGGTCATTCGCAATAAGTACTTGCTCACGTCGTTCTTCCCGGCCATCATCTTCTTGGCAGGCACAATTGGGCTTGCGAGTTTCACGGTCACCGACGAGTTCAAAGTCATCAGTGATCTGCTTGCTGACGAAGCGGTGATGGCCAAGGTCTTCCGGTTTCCATTGAAGATCTATGCCACGGCCAGGCCAGAGGATATGGAGAGCCCATTCATCAAAAGTGCTTCTGATAGCACGGATTTCATCGAATACAGAGGCCAGCCCATTTCTGTGGTCACGGTTATCCCAATGCCTTCGCAATCGACGTCTGATACGTTCTGTGCCAAAATCAGCGGGCTTCACGTGAGAAAGTCTTATCGCAAGGCTGGCTTGGAGGAGGAACTTCTTGACTACGCTAAGGAGAAGGCCAGGTCGCTTTGCCTGAGATACGTTGCAGACAACAACTTGAAAAGTGCCAACATCAAGATTCTCTTGACGGCAGATGCCTTTTCCGTGGATTCCAAGCTTGTGGAGTTCTACGAGTCTCATGGGTTCGCCAGAAACTCCCAAACCTACAAGATCAACCCATTTGTTGAAGATAATAAGGTGACCACGCAGAAAAAGATAATGGCCTTGTGTTTCAGATTCTTCGACATCAGAAGAATAACGTTCCAGCTAGAATTGAGCAACTCCTTGAAGCTTGACCCGAAGACAGAGAAGGCTTCTTCCACCACTGGCTTCAGTGGAGCCCTGAAGAACATCAAGAGAAGAAAAGCCAAGGCTTAATTGTACTTGTACATAGAAATTAGAAATAGACGCATCTTAATGTATGTATTATTATTTAGTCTAGGAGCCCCCCACTTTTATAGCCACCAGAAGTTTTGTGTTTATAGATCTTCTTAGTCACCAAAAAAAGACATACCACTAAGATCAAGCACATAACGACTTTCACCAGGGTCCACACGCGTCTGGCCCATCTCCGGACAAACGTAGCATCGGGATCTCCATACTTTTCTAGGCGGTACGCTCTTTCTCTTTGTTTAATTCTCTCCTCGGCCTTTTTAAGTCTGACCAACGACTTCCGGCTTTTCCTTTGTTTGCGGCCCAGTGTTCCTTCGATCACTGGCTCCTGTTCCTCTATGAGATGCTCTAACTCGTCCACATTGTCTATGGCACCTCCATCTTCCGGCAGGTAGACGCCGAAGATTCTATTTTCAATGATATCCACATTTTGAGCCAATTCGCCTGTTTCGGCCGAAAGTCCCAAGTATGGGTTTGGGGGAAGAATGACATCCGTCAAGGTGAAACAGTTATGCCACTCGTCCGTCACTGCAGGATTGTAGTTAAGATCCAACGAAAAGTAGCCTTCCTTGGTATGTATGATCCTCAAGCGGGTCAAGCCCGACGCAGGGTTAACCACGGATTTGGCCGTGCACCCGGCGATCTTGGTGCCCATTCCATCCGAGTACTTATCAAAGAAGTACTTTCCCCTGCTACCATGGGCACTGATGTAAGGAAAGCTGCCCGAGGGCCCGTTTCGGAAAGTATCTATTATAATGGCCAAGCCCTCGAAGTTGTTGCGGGCCCCGAAAACGTCTCCGATGGGAGACGGCTCTTTGAGGAACCATATAGCCATGCCATCGGCGTGGAGGCCACCTTGGCCATGGATATGGAAGGTGAGTTCCATTTCAAACGACAGAGCCAGAATGGGTTTCTTGGAAAACATGTTGCTGGCCTGGTGCTTGGAATTGGACGTAAGACTGATGAACTGGCCGTTCTGAACCACTATATCTCCTGCAAAGTCCCAATTCTTGCTCTTCAAAGTCTGCTTATCCAAATAAGGAGACGCAATCAGTTGATCCGTGAGCTCGGTCTTCTTCACCTGCACCTCCTGGGCCTTGTTCTGGAACATGTCGTTGATTTGCTCCGGCGAGAAGGCTGCCGTGGGGTCTGGTCTAAGGCAGAACCAGTAGATGCACACTAGAGCAACCACTAGCAAGCCGCCCATATTACGCTTGGCCTGCGTGCTGTACCGAGCCATTGTGCGGATATACTTGACGAAGTTGCGTGGATATGGTTGTTGTTGTGGGGTATTTCCTAATGGATGAGTTCTGGAGTGGATAGAGAGGAGATGGAGAAACGCATGAATGGTGCGCGAAGTCGGCCCTGACAGTGCTGCTGGCCGTGTGTGACCTGCTGCGCTTTGGCTTCCCTTAAGGGATTGTGAAGGGGTAATGAAGATAAATATAATAGAGATTCTTGTTTTTCTTTTGGAATTGGTTTTTGGGCTTTTTTGATTTGAAATTGTTGGATCTGAAATTTGTTGGATCTGGATGAAGATGGGGAGAAATCTGGGAAGAGAAATTCATCACGTGACCACAAGAATACATCATGAGAGTAGAGAGTAGAGAGGATGGAAGAGGGTCTGCAAATAAAAAGGGTCTAACCTGAATTAAGGATAAAACAGGGATGAATCAGAAATGAATCAGAAATGAATCAGGGATGAAACAGGGATGAAACAGGGATGAAATAGTAGTTAAACTGAAACAATAATCAAGCTATAATGGGACATCCAGACAATGCACCTGCTCCATTTGTTGATATACTGGCCATAACTCCACACTCAAGCCTGTCCCAATAGCAAATATTCCCCC